>JAQFYZ010000220.1:0-56948 GCA_034695085.1 Cylindroiulus punctatus | reverse complement strand
TATAATAGGGCTGGGCTTGTATTTCTTGCAAATTGCGATAAACACACCAAATTCAAAACTGAATCGTAACCAACTATATACATGTAATGGAAATCATCTTAAGTATTTACTGCAGAATGCTAGAAATCACGGTTGATACCTAAATTGCAATGATTGTGCACATTTCTGTAAATTATTTTTGACAAAACATCATGCTACCATACTCTCTTCCTGTTTAACGGAAATAACAAATTTCGCAATGCTCGTTTTTGTTATGTCTTCTGTGCGTCTATGCTATCTTTGATCATTACAGAATCTAATTCCTTCAGCCCTAATATCTTGTTTTCTCTTGCAAACATCCATTATCTCTTTCCGAACTGTTTAATTGTTTCTAAAATTTGCATTTACACTCTTGATGTAATACATTAAGCTGGTCGTTAGGAACTTTTATTGGATCGAAGAGCGGGAGTGCGTGTAGTAGATATAGCAACAGAGGCAATCGTTGAGCTGTTTCTATGATACGTACTTGTACAGAAAATAAGTCACTTAAAATAGCATCAGATAAGCTCGTGCGAAATGTCAGTACCTAATAAGATACCATGATCAATGAGTGTTGTTTTTTTAGCTTCGTGTTCAAAATAAAAGACCCCTTAATGAATTTGGTTTATCTTAATATCTATTTTTTGCGTGTGTGTGTGTGTTGTGTGTGATGCATTCTGATGAAGCATTAATTAGCAAAATGTAATGGGATCGTGGCTAAAAAAAACAAGCTTTGACTGAAAAATTAAGATATGCTTTTTAAAGCATTTTAAAGAACAATGTACAGTAGCTAGGTTCGACTTTAAAGAGGAAATATAATCAATTCTTTCTAATGAACACATCTACAGTTTGGTTAAATGAATAGCAGTTTACAAACTATCCAAAAAATCAAATGTTTAGTTTTGATGTGTTTATTTTTTTATTACAAAACGAAAACTCGAGTTATTTGTTTTAATCTGCAAACAAGTGTAGTTTGGTAAACATCCACTAGTTCAAATGCATGACTAATTTCGACGATATTTTGATTTAAATTACCAGAAAATTCTCAATAAATCACAGTAAACAGAAGGTATGCGTGCTGTATCGCTCCTTCGCTCAGAAAACGTGATGATTTATACACCAGACGTTTCCAGTCATCCTTTAGAAACTATAGATAAAGCATCTTTTAGACTTGGAAATAAGTGGATAACTTGACATTCATTGAAGACAATAGATGTTTCAAAGTCAGCTAATGCATTTTTGCGACAAGAAGTGCAGGTCACCAAGGACTTGGTAGTGGCAAGAAAATGTACACTTGTCTTCAACACCGCATCGTACTACAAGTGCCAGTGGCAGTACTACAAAATGCGGTGTTTTCTAAGACAAAAGTCTTACAGTAAGTAGTAGTTTTCTTCCCAAGGGTGCAAGAATTTCCGTCGATGCATTTTAAAGCAAGCACAAGTGTCCTGTCAAATAGAGTAGATTTGCAAACGCCAACGTCTTCACCAATTCCAAAGGATACCAATGTCACGTTCCATGAAAATAATATATTCGCTGCAGTCAGTTATTGGCAGTTTCGTAGATTCTGGACCCTTGCATGCATAATTGATTACGTTATTAGACAGACATATTTTCAAAAATATATGAAATATTAGGTTATTAATAGCTGATCATTTGTACAGTCTCTGATACATTCGCAGGGTTCCAGCAGAGATGAAGTTGACGCTTTTCACGTTATAAAACAATTTCCCTGACCAATCGAAATGCAAAAATATTGACATATAATAATGTAAGGGTCGCTTTACTATTTTCTGGTTATTAGGCGATAGAGCACACGTTTTCATAAGGAAACAGCAAATTTTTGACTTTTCTAGAACTTACAATTTCATTATTAATTTCGTCTTCAGATTTGCTAGCCATCATCTTGATTTTTTTTAACAAACTTGTTATAATCAAAATATTATTAATTTGTTGTATTTCCCTGACCTTTTCAAAGTCAATCCCTTTTCCGTGACTTTTACAAACAAACTCGATTGTTTTAACAAACAACTAGCTATGAAAACAATATTAATGATTTGTTGAATTCCCCTGATCTTTCAAAGTAACTCCCATTTCCGTGACTTTTACAAACACCTCCCTGTTGTCCAGATCTCGCTAACCCTATTTTTAATTTACTAAAAAGTTAAGTCATTGTTTGCGACATAACATGCAAGAAATAAATCGACAAAAAATATTTACAACGAAGTAACATTGTTCAACTATTGGAAATAGCATTGATCTTGAAGAAAGACAACATCAATATCAGCGTTATCGTATGGCTAACTACAACCGATAAATAAAAAATGACTTCTACCGAATTGCAACACAATGTGAATAAGAAGCCATCGTTCAATACAATGTAGAAATGGAAGTAAACTTTTGTATGGTAAGCAGGGCATCCATTCTGCAGTAACGACCGAACTTCGAAACAATGACCCGAAACAACTGTGTCACCCTGGCACGCCACACAGTTGGACTCCTTGTAGAAATACAGAATTAACCTTATGGCTGCATTCGCGTGGAAATTAACAATTTAGGCTTATGTTTATCACGAAGTGCTCTATTGTGCTCTTGTGAAGTTCTCAACAAGACTGCCATTGATACCGTTGGCTGGTTTCACGACGCGAAGTAAAAGCAGCGATGCCTTCTCTTATTCTTTAGCAGCCATTCGACCAAAAATCAACGATTTTCAATTGCATGGAAAGAAATGGGGTTAACTGGGAATAGGAAACCGTCGTTTCTTCTCCTAAAATAATGCATCATTAGCGGGAAAAAAGTCCTCGCAGAGTTTGTGTTCAAGCTTGGTTGATCTTCTGGGAATTCATCAGGCAGCGTTGGTTCATTGGCAAACTACCCTTCATGCTAGACTTATCATTGGTCCACAAAGACCGCTCTGGCATCTGCCCAAAACGCACTCCACGTATTCTTCGCTACTTTGATAGCCATAATAAGACAATAGCCTAGGAATTCTTTACAGGTTGTTTGGCACTTACACGGCAATAAACACTGCTGCTTTTTGCCAGCTATAGCCCATATTTCTGAAGAAATTAATCCCGCAAAAACACGGCGTGCAAGTGTATGAACGTTCTGGAGCGTGCCATATGATAGTAGCTGGAATACAGTTGCAGTGACAACGTTCTCATAGTTTTGTTCACTGCGAGATCTAACTTTGTAATAGTTTAAGGACTGAGACAAAGTGAGATGGCCAACCTGCAAAGCCTATTTAAGAATCAGCATTTAAAAAAGCAATAAATCCTAAGTATCAATATAAAACATCTTATTTTTATTCAGCGTTCATCGGGCAACTGAGAATGCACGCTCGTAGACAGTACAAGACGTGCTCATGGTATCCATCATTATGTTCAATGATGTTAATTGTCACCTGCACAGAACAAATATTTTGACCACTGATCTCCAACCCATCAGACACCCTGTAATTATTCTGCACATCAGATTCCGCAGACTTCCTTTCTTGTCAGATCGATTGAACATACAGCCAACGATGGAAAATGTTCGTAGAAATACGAATTGCCGAAAACAATTAAAAAAACAATCCGCTTTATAGAAAATCCGACTTCCTCAATCAAACTGTTATGAAATGAATGCCATTATACGCTGTACTATGGTAGTGTTGTGCATATTTACATGCAGCCAATCAAATGCATATTAAAATGCATGGAATCCCAATGTATGGCCATCAACAATATATGCCTTCTGTCCATCCAGTCTCTTTGCAACCAACTTGAGCAAGCATAAAGTAGATAAGAAATCTAATCTACTCTATACACACAAACAGATTCTGAGTCAGCCAGAACCATGATTTTCGAGCTTTGAGCTGATATTTAGAAGAATCTGCCTGTTACTGATTGCCCATTGGCCAGGAGTTACCATTTTTCAATCATGATTGTTAGTCAGTGGGAGGCAACGTATCATGATTGTTTGCCAGCAACAGACACTCCAATAAGAGTTTGTTAATGTCCTAGCGTGCCAGGTTTCACATTTGTGTCTATTTCGTGATCATGCTGTTATAAAACTAGACAAGCCACTATAACAGGAAGAGCCACTGTCTGGGATTGTTTTGATCTAATGGGAACCCAGCATAGTGGTCTTCAAATCACATAAATACCATTTATGTAGAGGCTAAGTTGGGACTATAAAGATGTTTGAGAATGGGTCATTGCGTGAATTATATCACGATGATGCGAAAAGCCAGTGGGACATGCGGCGGAATACATTTTCGTTGAAAACCAGACAATGGTTTGGTTTTGACCACTTAAATACACAGACATGCAGACAGACGATGGCAAAAACCTTCATGATAAGCGATGTAAATTATAAATGGGGTTTGGAGATTCACGAATATACTAAATGTATAGGATCCAAAAGAAGACAGTCAATGGATTTGAAACAAAGTGCTTTCAGGACTTCATTTCGATAAACGAAAACTTGGCAATGCACGAAAGTAATTTTAAACTTTTTGAAGATGCAGCCATTGATTTACTTTCGGGCGTCCTTGTCAGGGAGATCACGTAGATCCGAGAAAACTGAAGGCTCAATGGAAAAAAGTCGCTCGCAAACAAAATAGAAAGGTTAGAGAAGAAAATAGCCCGACAAGACAGCCATTTTCCTCTATTTATTTGAATTGAGGAATTCCTTATAGACTCGTCTACCAATCATTCAATTTTGTATGACTCTAGGGAAATTCGTCCACAAAACAAATTACACGCAGAGAGCAATACTTCTGGCATTTTCGCCCTGAAAATTCTATTGAAGAGCCATTTCATCTAGGCCTATTTGAAAGTCTAATGCAAGCAACGGCAAGACTGAAAATCTTACAAATGAAAGGTCCACGCCCCCGCAGCTATTCAGTGAAGAAATCTTGAGTGAGATTCTTCACTGAATAGCTCCTGTGTCGAGCAATTTAAAAGGTTATTCCTGCCATATCACCAAATGGCAGTTAAAGTGGCAATGCGGTAATTGGTACAGAAAACCACAACTCATATATACAACGTTATCCTGTAAAACTACCATTGTTGCTGCATTAGGTATAACGTAAGGTGGTTGATGCACTAGATATGCGTTGCATAGAATAACGGTAGAAAATTCCAACTGACTGTGCAACAATTAATATGCACTGTAGTTCCTGCTCCAAAATTATAAATCAGTTCTATACCATGTTTCCAAAGACAATTGTTTGAAATTGTCGGGCTTCTCATAACGGCTCAAAATTTGGCAGTGATTGCCTGGCAGTTGGGGGCAGCTAAATCAGAAATTACATTTTTAGGTTAGGTTAGCTTAACAAGAATGGGCTACATTATCTCTATACACATAGGGTTGGAATATAATGTTTCTCATTAATGCAATCTCAAAATCGCAGTAAAAATCTACAAAATCCTCTCTATAAGAAAATAATGCCAATTTCAGGATTAATTTCAATGTATTTACTCTTTCTCACATGGGAAACGGAACGCTGATTTCCAGACAGTTCCTTTGAATTCAGTATACCATTTGGATAAACGTAAGATCCCATTTGCGACGAGGAAATTAAGGGGGTTCACTCAATTTCTCTAATGCAATTAGCTATTAATTCCTAGGCCTAACGAAGTCAAATGAATATGTTAAGATTATAAATCAGCGTTACAGGCACTGGCTAGATGGGAAAGTTAAATGGGCGTATGCTATGGAAACAATGCCAAAAGATATTTCACGCCGAGATCCATTGCAGATTACATATCTGCGAGATATGTAATACAGACAGTCCCAGATAGGCCTACGCACGATTCATTCGCTTAACCTTGTTATGGAAGTGTAGGATTGTAAGTTATACGGTACGCAATGCCAAGCACATTACTTTCACCGTCGTTGGCCTTCTAATTTCTCTCGTTTTGTAAACTGGCGCATAAAATGCAGACAGACACGAGCATACCTCATATGAAATGCAAAGTGGATTTCAAATGGAAAATATGAATGTCTAAACAGGTCGTCCAGTCAAATATCCGCTTGAATGCGAGCATATTATTTTTCAGACTTCTTAATAAACATTTGCAACATTTTCAGACAACATCGTAATTAATTGCGAAACAGGCGCGACTAGAGCAGAAAGGCCAATAAAAAATGCCAATTGCAGTAATTGAATAATTAACGAAATAGAAACTGCTCAACGCAAGCAAACTGAAATGACGTGCAATGCAGGTCTCCGTTGTAATTTGCAACACCATTCAAAAATATTAAAAAATGGTAATTACTTCTAAAAGCAATCCTCTAAAATATCAGATCGGCCTAAGTTAAAAAAGACGTGGGATACTTCGCGCTATGCATTAAAGGGCAACAAATAATGCAACCTTAATATTGTACGTGCAAATTAAGTTTGTCGAATATATTTTCAAAATCATTCACACAAAACGAATTCGTGCATAATAAAATACACTGATCATTATGAACCATAGGCCTTAACACAAATTCGAAGCAGTGTATTGCAACTACATGTATGTGAAACTAGAGGCACCCGTGCAACTTCGTTTGCATGCGGTTTGGAAGATGTATTTTTAACCCCTTAGCGAGAGTAATACGAAAAAAACAAAAAACACTTTATTATCAAGGTTCTTGGAACCTAAGGTCCTAAGGTACATGCAAGCAAAATTTCAAAATTCAACTCTAAACGGAAAAAGTACAAATGTTGAACCTTAAGGGAACAAACGTTTTGAAACCAAATACACAACTTATGTGTACATACATGTATGTTGATTGCACGTGTACCCATGACATGTGTTCCTAGGGGTACATATGAGTCCACATTTGTACCCATTCATATTTTACCTTGAGGTACAAATATTAAAATCATTTACTCCCTTTGGGTACATATATGATAACCATTTGTACCTAATTTTCAACATTTTCAGGTACATTTGCATTTATTTTTTCTTTTCTTTTTCGTTTCTTATTTTTGCTTATTTTTTCAAAAACTACAAGGGTACAGAAGATGACCAAATGCATACATTGCATTTGGTCATCAGCAGGTCATCAGCAGACATGGATGTGGGTCATTTCTTAATGAAAAGGTACCCAATTCCTATAATGGGTTGCAAATGTACAATTGTACCCCACAAAAAAAATGCATTTGCACTTTTATGGTTTACAGGGTAGTCAACTGTGCATTATTCATAAAACGTATCTTTTTGTAAATAAGCTATAAAAAGTATATTTTTATCTTATTTTCAATGCTAATCTTTGCCTTTTCAAACAGTGTAATTTCCTGCGCTTTCGTTAGTTTGTCCTCCATCAGACTTACAATAGTCATATCTATGGCTTGACTGGAAATAGTAAATGCAAACAAGAACTTACATTCTATTGGTCGTTTTGAATTCCACAGTTGCGTTCTTTAGCTGAACTATTGTATTATATGTGGTCGAGGCTTTTCAGTCTTCTGAAACTTGGCAAATGGCCACTGGTCAAAACCTGTTTCGTCATCAATACGACAGAAAATAATTTCGAATAGTTGTTCAAAAATCCAATATCATAAATTTGCTGTTGACGTGGACGCCTGAAGGCGAAGAATCGTCCAGCCATCATTTCTGGAAGAAAATCTAATATCTTCCTGGCGGATATTGAAATTTCGCTGGCTTTCTCTGGTCCATGTCCACAGTTTCCACGACGGAAATCGTCACTGAATAATTCGTGCAAATATTCATCACACATTCTAGACCTCTTAGAAAATGCCAGCCACGCGCTATAGAAACCCGCACGATTCCTCGCATTACAGTCAAGAGAAAATATGTGCCACCGCTAAGTAAATATCTTAGGTGCGCTACAAGAGGAAGAGGTTATTCATTTATCAAGCCTAAGGCATGTCAAAATTCCGTAAAATATAACTGCTACCACCCCAACTGTGTTTTTGCACAGCAATTGAACCACCGCGCATATTATCAAATATAATAAACGAGTGGAAATATGCCGTTATAGACACGTAACATGCATACATTTAAAAATCTAGAAATAAAGAGTAAAAGTAGAGTGAAGTGGGTCTGAAAGTTACAATGGGATAAAAGGGAAAGGTTAACCCAATATCCATAGATTAATGTCGATGATGGGCGGTGCAAAAGGTTCAAAACTATCCCTAACCACTTCTGTTTTATTACAACAAGAAAGCACTCAATCTAAGCAAAAACTACTAAAATGTACACCGCATTATGGACGTGAAAAATGTTATTTGCCGGAATATTGCCTCGTTACCGCTTTAACTTAATAAAAGATTCGGATAAACATTCTAAAACGTGGTTTCCCAGTAAATAATGCAAAAAGCTATAGTCGATTTACTGTAAGCTCGAGTAGTTATTTTTATGGTAATGCATTAGCGAAGAAATCTTATGATTATCCTTAACTTCCTTACCTTCGAATAGAAGGTAATCATGTTGTTGTTTTCCGCTCTAGCCATATTTCTGTTGGGCATGCTTTGACGATGCCATTTCAATATTAGAATTAGTCAGGCCTATCCACAGAATGCTTTCCCAACTTCATTTTTCACAATCTTAATTACAAGGATAGCAAGAGCTCCCCAAGGTACCCAGAAAACTCAAAAATGGCGCTGCAAAGATGAAGTGGCAGTACATAGAGGGCCTACTGTTTATTAATTGAAAAACTGCCTCTAAATACACTGTCGATTTTCCGATACAGATTGGGAAACGTTTTTATAGATACAAAATAATATTTGAAATAAATTATACCAAAAAATTTACCATATACAGTATCCTCTTTGAGGGCCACTGCTATTCAACTCGTCACTCGCATATCACCCTGTAGCAGTTGTGTCGACTGCGATTAATAATTAATGGAGCTATTTTTACGAGCGGTAATTAACGAAGACAACAATTGTTATTTGTTTTCTCGTTTACATTCTCGGAGCCATTATGCTTGCCATTCTGCAGGAACGATCTCTCGGCTGTTGTGCGGCCATTAAAAACGGCGAAATTCAGCACATTGTCAATCTGACATCAGGAATTAGGGGAATGCGTAGATTTTGAAAAAACAAAAATGCGCATCCCTGCCTCTAATGCATCCTCGCATTTGTTGGGTGATAATCAACTTACAGGAATAACTTAGCGAGCGCATTGCCACGAATTCCCCGTTAATGAATGCCTCCATTCTTGGCAGACCTAAAATTGCAGAAACGGATTTTTCATATCTCTTTTTATATCTAAATAAAAGCTTTTTTAGCGAGGGCCTTTTGTTCACTCGGCACATTATGCTAATGCCGGATTGGTCGCATTGTCGTTTGGAAGTGCAGTGCTTAAAATGGACCTCCATTGTCACCGAATCCAACACAGGGTCCTAATAGGACTGGCACGACGTATTATTCGGTTAGGATGTGACTAGGCGACATATTGCAATTAAGCTCACATTTTATACAACAGCACAAAAGGGGTAGCTCTATATGAGAGTTTTTATGGCGGCCACCGCTGAATGACTCAACAAATTAGTAAAAAACATTTCGAAACTGATAACGACCATTTGATTCAATCGATTGTACGGATTCGTTCGTACGTGGTTCCTAATTGCCCCATATCGCATTTTGATGTCATTTTTTAATCACTGCACGTATCAGTGCAGACAGCATTCGAAGCAAATTTCCCAATACGAGACGTTGTTCGTTCGTAATGCGAATTGCTCTAAAAAACGCAACAAAAAAACTGAGAAGGAAACCCTTATCAAAAAGCAATCTTGCATTTCTACGACTGCATATCTCATTTATCTAGAAAATAAAGCCCTAAATTCGTATGATGTTTCATACAATTTTTCTTGAATTAATGCATTTAGTTACGTTTTTGTCATCTCATGTAACGTATACAGTACAGATTATGCCCTAAAATCAATCACATCTCAACCGATGTGTACGTCTTTTAGAAAACATTTTAGAAGCTTTCAATGTTGTAAAGTCCTGTTAGGTCCTCCTTGTATCGTAGCTATATTTCGCTAGCATACAGAAATGACACCTATCCTCTCAGGATTAATCCTTTTAAAGTTTTTTTTTGGTGCGTTTATTGTAGTTTTGTTCGTATATTATGCCTAACCCAAACCAACCTAACCTAAAAATGTACTTATTTAGCAGTATATGTGTCGTGCAAGCACTGCCAGCCTAAGAAACATTAGGAGAAGCCCATTTTCTCATAGCGTCAAAGACGGAGCGGGGCATATTCTGTAGTACAGCGACAGCAGCATACATGTACTGTATATGCCGCGAAATTTGTAACCTGTTAGTGTTTACAGTCGGTCCAATCCCGAGGTGGAAGCTTCTCCTTTATAGCCCATCTATAATGATAAACTGGCTTATATGATTTTCTTTTCCAGTACCAAAAGGCAATGTCCCCCCAGAGATAACGGACAGCAAACCAGCTCTGATGATCAAGGAAGGAGAAACGGCCCTTATTCCATGTGCCACACAGGGCTATCCGCTACCAACCACAACGTAAGCCTGATTTCTTTTCCAATCCACCAGTGAGCCGTATACGGAAGGTGGCACGGGTTATTTTTGTCAGAAATATGTTGAATTAAACATACACGTGAATATAACAGCGTGGCGACGCGTATTATTCAAAAAAAACTGTCGAATAGTCGGATTATATCGAAATCACAATACCAGAGTCGGTTGCAAGATGCCAATGTCGACTGTGGAAACAACATAACAGGGTTGGGGTGATGTGGGGGATAAAAAGATTTTGTGAAGTGGTGGAACAGTGTTTTATCTTGACTGCACAACAACACATCCTTTGTTAATCCAACTCTTATAGCTTTTTAAATGTTTTAATTGATGGTTGGACTTTATAATCACTCCGCATTTGTTACTCACTCTTTAGGTGGTATGGTAAAGTAGGCGGAGGTCAGCTCCATCCATTGTTGACAGGAGACAGACTGCAAGAACTGCGTAGCGGTTTGCTCATCAAGGACGTGTTGGTGTCAGACTCTGGGACCTACGTTTGTGACGTCACCAATGAAGTGGGAAACAAACGAGTGGAGACAATACTAACAGTTACTGGTGAGTTACGGCTTCATCTGTCTTTCACGAGATCTTAGCGTCGTTTAGCGGCGAAATTTATGGCATATTTGGCATCGCCCTAACTCCAGAACCATCACACTTTAATATTATATCGATATCTAAACGTCCCTCGCACAAATACGTCCAGCCTATTGTAGATGGCGGATGCCTCGTAATTCTTCCGCTATCTAACAACACATTTGAGTTATTGGCTCGCAAATTGTAAATGAAAACCAAGGATCACGATTATGGCATTAAATTATGCAGGATGTACCAGGCCGTTCTTCAGATGTCCACTCGCATGTTAATTAGGGCTGTTTACTGCCTCTTCACATAGTCAATCTTAATTAAACGCGAACGATCGAGTTAGGAGTTCGGAATGAGTAACATGCACTGCTCAGTGAAAAACAGAATCAATTACTGGAAAATCGTATTTGTTTTAATTAGTGTTTATAAATTAACGTTATCCTCATAACAAGTTTCCTTTACACACCTCAGGAGAGAGAATTTCAGTGTCATCATACAAATATGCTGGCTATACAATACCATTTCAAATTGCATGACTATCACTCTAAACGGAAATAGTACCAATGTTGAACCTTAAGGGTACAAATGTTTTGAAACTATATGCACACTCTATGGGTACAGACAGCTATGTTGATTGCACGTGTACCATGGACATGTGTTTCCATGTTCATATTGTACCTTGAGGTATAAACACTTAAATCATGTCATCCCTTTGGGTACATATATGATATATGGGGTGCAGATGTACATGTGTACCCCTTAAAAACTGCATTTGAACCTTTACGGTTTACAGTGATGTGGATTAACTTAAAAATGTTTCCAATATAATAAATAACGTATTCTTTTCGGAAACAAAGGTCTACACTTCAAAAAATATGGAAATAATTAATTTGGCATGTATTCCGGGTCGAACAATGGATTATCGTCTCATGACTTCATATTTAAAAATAGTAAATTTGCAGAAAATATACGGTTCACAGATTCTCAATGTTAATGGGTGAAATATGGCACGAAATCTAGTGTAGGATACCTATCATATGCCCATATTTTTTTTTGCCATGGTACATGTACATGTATACTGCAAGAGATTCACTAAACGCAATTTCTCATCCTATCATTGCATGTTCTTTCTGATTTCAGCAAAATTATTCGCCGAAATTCAACCGCCAGTCTACTTGGCCGATTTGGGCAAACCGTGCACGTTTAAGTGTACCATCTCTGGAAATCCAGTAACGAATGTACGATGGTTGCATAATGGTAAATCGCTACCGTTAAGCGATGGTAATGTCGGCCCAACGGACGTTCTCCGCATTTCCGAAGTGAAATTACCTGATAAAGGGATGTATCAGTGTTTCGTCTCCAATAGTTTTCAATCAGCCCAAGCAACTGCCGAGTTACGATTACAAGGTAAGAAAAAATCATTTCTTGTCAAAAGCTTAGTAGACCATTTTATGGATTCCATGCGCTCTTCGGGCGTTACAAATGAGAAAATTGTTCGTTTTGCACTGTAATTTGCAGAAGATGTGAGAAAAATGAAAGAAACTTTAAATACGACTTGAAAGTTTTCACTCATCTCAACATCAAGCCTCAAAAGTTATATCATATTCTGAAATTGGTTTACGCTTTTCACAAAGTCAAATGTTTATGTTACATGTATGCATTTATAATTATAACCAAAATTTGCGCTCAAGCAAACTTAACTTGTAGACTGTATACTCGCGCTAACCACACGTTAAACATTAATATGAGCAATTCCTAAGGGGGTGTAGTACAAAAATAAATTTTCTATAATTAAAAGGTTATTGTGGTAAGATCGTTTACGTTTGAAACTTTTAAAATAAAAACCCCGTAAAATGAATTAATAACTATAGCTACTTAGTAAGTGTAAGTTGGCAGGCAGAAAACGAAAAAACTTCCTTCCGAGTAAAAGGGGTTGTGTTATTGCATTATTCAGCATTGCATTCCCCGGAGGGGTTCAATAAAGGTTTCGAGGATGTAAAAAATAGTCAATTTTCAAGCAATTTAATTTACTCCGCACCACGTTTGCATTCCCATAGGTGCCTCTTGTAGGTTATACGTTATATTAATCATAAGAAGGGCTTCGTAGCAACTTAAACAACGTGAAAGAAAGCACTTCACGCATGCACGTTATCATTCACGTATAATCAAATGGAAGAGCATTTAATTTTTAGCTACAGGGTGAGCCTTATACAAGTCTTATAGTCATTTCTAATAATTTAACTGATACAACGTGTTTATCCATGTGGGGCTATAAATGGTATTCAAAGATTTTTTTGTTGATAGTGTTGATCAAGTTTAGATTATCAAAAAATATAAATTTCAAGCAAAGTTTCTCTTTAAAAAAAATGTAAAAACACATTGAATGGGGTCAATATTGGTATTACTACATTGCTATAATGGACATTGTTCAAGAAAATCATAATCATACCATCGGTGAGGTATGGAACTGGTACTGTATCTCACAGTAATGCATTTCATATTCCTTTCAGATGCGCTGCCTCAGTTTATTGAACTTTTCGAAGAAAAGGTGCTGCCCCCTGGACAGAGCATATCTCTGAAATGCGTCGTTTTTGGAATTCCTCGACCCCAGGTCACCTGGCAACTGGACTTCAATACTTATCGCAAAAGCAATAATTCGAGGGTTGAAGAAAGGCTGGACGCTAATGGCAATGTGGTGAGCGTTCTGCACATTCACAATCTGAACGTCAAAGACGCCGGACTTTACCAGTGTACAGCCAGCAATAAAGCAGGTCGAACCGCCCATGCTTCGAAATTGAACGTCCATGGTAAGTCCTAAGCATTCCAGTCAATTTTGCGCAAAACTTAATAAGCATTTTTAGGTAAACAAAAGGACAATGTATGATAATACTCAGAAGAAGCGTAGGCCTTGTTGATGCCGCCTATTCGATTTCGGATGCTCAGTAGCACAGACAAGATTCCCAAAGACTTCTCGAAATGTGTCATTTTGCATTTAAAATTATTCATGGCCTGTCAGAAAAAAGCTGAGGCTGGAGACGTCTGGGTCAAAAACGTTTATCGACGTATACGTAACATATTCATCATGTCTATAACGTACGTAAAACAGGATGGCAGCATATGCACCTGTGATCATGACAAAAACATAAGCAAACACTAGGACACCACGTCCATGTTATTCACTCGATATAATCGGAAACCTGATTGAAAGTTTTTTCAATGCTCAGCAAAAGATTGTTGGCCTATTACAGATGTTTTCATTAGACACTATGGGAATTGAATCAGACTACTCACTCCTAAAGGTCTAAATTTCCAGGCGATTTCGTAGCCATTAATGCATTTTAGGCAACACGGTAGTTTTGGATAGGTTGGGTTATGTTAGTCTATTCTTTATTATATCCCACAACAGCTAATGTCATGTGGTGGTTGTTAGGGGAGGAGAGGGTAATAGACCCATACCCTTATTCATTGCAATTAATTAATTAACTGTGCTCAATACAGGGGATTTCAGGGATAAGTTGCGACAGCTAGGACATACAGAATTTAAACATAAATATTTTGTGGAACGTACACAAAGTTCTCAAATAACGAACAGTTCAAATGCATTCTGCATATTTATCTGATCAACAAACCCTCATAATCCCGATTGTATTCAAGCCAGAAAAAGTACAGTAGATGCATTATGGTAGATGCGAAGCACTTTTTTAAAACCAAATGAGTTGAGGTAAAAAAAGGAGAAAATACCGGAAGTCCGACTTCCCCCGAAGTCCTGTAACTGAATTTACTCGAACCCAAACAGGACACCGAGTCAAAGCGGCGAATTGACGTTTAATGAACCATCGAGGCAAATCGGGTTAATTGTGAAAATGAATTGATAGCCCGATCCCTAGGTAACTTTAACGGCGGCTTTGTCGAGCAACGACATCCGTCCGAGTAAATTCAATTACACTAACAAACTTAGTTAAGGGCGATTGTTGCCAGCTAAAATATTAATGCAAAACAGAGTGCGCGGGGTCTAATGGGAGAAAATGTATGACGCGGACTTAATTGAGGAATTTCCTCGCAAGATTTCATTGATTTTGCGCAGGTTTTCTCTGCCCGACTTGTCAAAGTAGAAAATCAAGCTCACAGGGAATCTGTTAAATACAATTGAATTGAATACGTGCGCTGAAAATCAATTGAGCATTTTATCGAGCATATGGAGAGAAAGCGAGGAAAAAACGAGTCATTGATGTCCCCCAACAATCTTCGACGATGGTCGTTTTAAACTGAGTTATTGTAAATGGGAGGAAAATCCTCGCGACTTCCAGCAGTAAATCTTTCTCTAGTAGTTTGTCCATCAAAAGCAGATGTCGAGCACGGTATCTGCATCGCGAGCGTAAAATACGTCACAATTAAGATGAAATACAATTTGTTTAAATCTCAACGACACTTCACATGACTGATGTTCAATAAACTGCGTGATAATGCATTACGTGCTTGTACTGCGTGTAGGAGTGGAGTGCAAAGGGAGATTTCTGTAGACCCTTTAAAAACAAAATGATAAGTTGAGAATTAAAATTCAAGGTTACTTTTCATTGTTGTTAATCTAGTTAAAATGGCATTGGACAGTTATTAGAAAATTTGAAGCTAACAATGATCTCAAGAAGCTCCCCCTTGATGTGTGGCAATCACTGATTGTTTCTGTGTAATGTTAGGTTGCTAACATTAATATTCAAGGGGCAACGTTTGAAAGCGTCCCCTGTAGAATGGCAATCGCTGATTGCTTCCGTGTAATGTTAGGTTGCTAACATTATAATTCAAGGGGCAACATTTGAAAGCGCCCCCTGCAGTATCGCAATCACTGATTGCTTCTGTGCAATGCAAGCTGCTAACCCAAAAATGTAGGGGCAGTATTTAAATGAACAAGCTGAGTAATTAGATATCGACAATAGTTTACGTGCAATTATACCATGCATTTCATCAAACACATATTGCACTGTTCTCACGCGTATTTCCACATCCACGTGACCAATCCGTGACTTTCGCAGAATGTTTCCAGCACTGCTTAAACTCCCTTTACTAGAGTTTACCATGAAGAGGTTGCTTCAAATTCACCTTTCAAAATCATCGCTCTCAAGTTCAGAGATTAAAAAATAATCTAATAAGGCCACATTTAACAGTGCGCGGCTAAGATCATGCAACACAATAGGTAAAGTAAAAAAATTCGTTTCTACTAATATGTGTTAAGTGCCATTGACCCCATGTTTCCCTCTTGAAAAAAAACTCCACTGCTTCTTTGGCGCACATTTAAATCCGCTTATAAAGTTCGTTTATTTAATTCCGAATTATAGCTTAACTTAGCAGTTTCCATGGCAACTGTTTGGAGAACGAGCTAGGATTTCATAAGCTACTGCAGTTTTTGGTTAAATGAAACGCGTTCTTTGCTCCTCTTCGTGGTATCTTCCCGAGTATATCTAGTTAGTGAAACTATGTCATAAAACCCCCTAACGAAGGGATAGATTCCTAAGTTGATATAGATCTTTATCTTCATAATAATAAGTGTTGGTGCAGCCAGAGTCAGAAGCCTGGCGCTGTTAGGAGAATGGCAATGCTTCTTATCCCATTTCCAATCTGGTATAACATTGCCAAAGACAGACCTTACTTTCACTTCATATTACGAGCTCTTGTCTTATTTAATTGAATTTATCAAATCAGCATTTCTGTTGTTGCTGCGTGCTCGCTGCACGGAATTTCTTGGATGAAAAAGCAGAAAAAAATTATGAGAAATTGCTAAATCGTTCATAGCTTGTGGGCATACAATAGAACGAATATATACGGGGCTGCTTCGTCTTAAATCATTTTAAACCAGTGAATAAAAGCCAATAATAATAAAGGCGGGTTTTACGACTTGAAAAAACGTCCCAGTTGATGCACAAAAAGTCGTGTGTTTCTGAGCCAATCCATTTGGAAGTACTCTGATTAGATTTCGCTCGGTTTCCCCGTATTTCTTAGGCGTCGTTAAACGCAACGTTCAAAGCTGCCGTTAGTATCATGGGAACGAAAAATTAACTAAAAGATTATGTGGATAGTAGTTGGCCAACCCGTGTAGGGACGAGGGGGATACATTCCCTATATAGACAGAGAAGCAATGCATTCCCAACGGAAATTAAAAAATCAATTTGCCAAACAAACTACAAAAATATCGACTGTCTGTAAAGTTTTGATAATTAACAAAAATGCATAAGGACATTACGTCAATAATTCGCGTATTCAAATGTGTTAAAAGTATAAGAGTGTCGACATTACGCTTCGGGCAGTAAAGATGTTTGAAATGCGACGAAAACGAGATAACAGAACTAATTTCGTTTTTGTTCAACAGGGGTCTGTTGAAGAAACTTCAATTAAAATGTGTATAGTCTTATTTCCTCTTAACATGGAAAGTTCACACTCGAAGCACCAAAAGTGTGTTGCAAACCCAGTGTTGGTAACTCAAACTCTGATGTTTAACACACCAAAATTAAAATAATATTAGGATAATCATATGCTACAGGTTAGACAATGATCCAAATGTTCACAATATGTTGAACATCATCTCAACGCCACATTTCTAGAATACAATAAAGACAACAATTTTTGCTCTTGCAATTTATCATTTACACAGGGTTTTGATTGCCTGTGTTTAGTCTAACCTAAACTATAACCTAAATGTAGTTTATTTAGCTGCCCATCCACCAGGCATGCGCTGACAGTGTGCAAGACGTTTGGAGAAGTCCAATTAGTCACAAACTTCCCTTCAAAACGTTTGCATGAAAATGCAGCACACATTTCATCAATTTGAAAATGTTTTTTTTTTTGGTAAATCTTTAGGAAACAGCATTAATTTGATTACAACGTAGAAGTCAACCGGCTTGGCGACCGCCTAAAAGCATCATGTGAATAATTAACCCTAACATACATCATTAATTACACTGTGCTAACAACGGCTTTTCCAATATATTTATTCACTCGCCATGGCAACATGCATAAATTCATCAGAATTCCCATGCATTTTAATTTGGATAGGGTGTATTCCTATGTATTTGGTGACATTTCCCTTTGTCTGCAGACTTTTACTTTTATCCCTTTATTTGCTGAATGCATTATCTAAATCCGTCAGGATTTTGACAGCGCAGATTTGCCCTTTTTTCCGAAGACGTCATGCCATGAGGATGGCGCTTTCACCCAAATTCATGCATATACAATTCGCTTTTCAATGTGGATCAAATCGACTGCATATGGCTTAAAACGCGAAAGCAAAAACACGCCTACACGTATAGTTGTCACCGTGCTCAGCCGTTTTAAATCCATGCTAAATTATAGAAAAAAGCTATAGGCATTCGGGACAAAAAAGCTCTCCGTGCCATCAATTTGATCATAAATTTACGTGAAAGCCACGTATTTCCATACGTTATCATTATAGTCAAATGATAACCATCTGATTTTACGGCTATATTAGAGTTGCTTGAGCTTTTGTGAGCTGGCAACCTTCCAGTTCTTTCGCCAATTTATTGGCCAATTAATAGGCCCAATGGGCTTATCGTCATCAATTAATTTGGCTTCAAATGAAATGCAAAGGGATTTAAATGCGACGAATAGCGTCGAAAATAAAAATCTTTCTTTCGCTATTTTCAATTTCTCTGCACAGGCAGATGTTCTCGAGCGCGGTAATACAACCTTGGCAATTTCTAAAGAGTTTTTAAACCGTTAGATTTGCTCGTTAACTTTTGATTACACGAGCTTAGTTGATTGCACATGTTTGCATGGGAAGCAGGAAAATAATACATATTTATATTCCGGTGGAAAATGCAGCCCAGATACGTGCGAAGAAAAGTAAACACGTCGATCCAATAGTGCTATACAGCAATTTGTTTGATAAATTTAGGTTTCTCTTTTAAAAACGGAGGACTTGATTAAGTTGGCAATCTCTGTTGATTTTGAAAGCATGTAAATGCGCGCCACTAAATCTTTCTTTTAATTTCTATGGTCGTTGAATAGCTCACAAAGCCCCTGAATTCGTTGACGAAATTGCTAAATAACATAATCGACGTTGCTATATTTCCTACAACTATATATGTTTACTTTTTATCAAAACGATTTTGCCAATTCTATAGACCCTATAAAAGAAGTTGGCTTTTGAGCGCAAAGATTATACTTGGCTGCACCGCATTGTTGTATTCCTTTCCAGTCTCGATTTCCAAATCATTAGATAATAAAGGAACATCGATCTGGTTGAAAATATAACCTGCTTTAGTAAATCGAAAGTTTATATCTGACAGAAATGTTTGGCGGCTTCAATATGCTTTTACAAGACGAATGTCGAGCAATTAAACGACAATATTGATTAAAATATACTTTCCTTACGTCTTCTGTTATAAATACAAGCATTTTAAAGGGAGGGCTAAAAACGTCCTAGATCTACAATAGAAGTCGGCAATTCGGCTATAATTCAGAAGCTGAATCCAAATGTTTTGGAAAACATGAAAACATAAATCTGTCACATTCTGTAATTTGTAATCTGTCAAAATGGTTCGACGATATCTGTTGTAATACGATGAACAACGCGCATTGATACATCATTGCCATTATAAAGTTTCTTCATTAAATCAAGTAAACACCTAAGGGCACATTTCTTAAGAATATGAAGATTCTCGAATGGCATATGCAAAACAGAACATAGCAACCGGGGAAAAATATGAAAATATTGATCTTCATTTTATTTCTAAGTTACAGTGTTCAAGGTGGTATGAATATTGCGCAAGCAATACTTGATTAATTTCAATTGAATCATTTCATTTTGAGTTAATTTTATTTCTAGACGTTATCAAACGTATAGGAGCTACAATTTTCGAGTACCTATATATATGCTGTAGGTATTAAATGCACTGGAAAACATTTCATTGGACATTTAATATCCGTAATAATTTCCATATCAGGATGATGAATATCTATCAGAAGTGCGAACTGGAGTAACTTTCCCAAATACATCATCGCCAATATCGATCAAGTTTGAGAGCAAATACGGCCTGGTCTAGTCAAATGCACCGCATATCCCCAAAAGAGTTCATGTTTAAATTTACATCGAAGTGGAAATGCTGTTCAATCTCGACAAAGAAATGTCTTGATTGCATTTGCAAAGCCAACATGTGCTCGGTTTTTGAAGAAATTTCAATAGTGCCCAATCCTGTACGCGAACTACATTAAATTTGATAATGTAAATGCGGCTTTCTAGGCTGCAGATGGTGGGCTACAGGGAAGGCAGGATTAACGTTTCTTCCAATTATTTTCAAAAATATATATAAACACACGAAAGGAGTTCCGAGCCATCGTTTTTCATGAATTCACCTAAGCCAGCAACTAGACATTTTATTTAGTGATGCGTCTTTAATGTGCGAAGAGGTGAAATTTTACTGTATCTTATAAATAAATGTGGGAACACTTAAGCTGTCTTTCTGTTCGAAAGCCCTTCTTCACAAATGGATTTTACACGCTGGAACGACTCATAAATTAAGTAACATGACAAAAAAGGCAAATAAGTTGATATAGTACAGTGTTATAGCACATCGTATACAGTTCACTTTAAAAAAAACGAGGTGCCTAAAAGGTTACACGACCTTTTTTCATAACAAATGTGTTATATTGGCCCTATTTCTTCATGGTGAAATTAAAAAGGTGCCATTTAAAAACAGTTTTGTAAATTTTAAAGTTTGTGAAGGTGCTATAAGGTACCTCTAGAGGTTCAATATTACCCTGTTTTTTTATGAGCATATGCAAAATATTATTCTATCAACGTTCTTTAAACGTTCTTTAAATGCACAGTATGTACTTGCTCAGATATAGCTCTAACAAATTTCAGATAGGAAAGATCTGCACCTTCTTACTTTTGGATTTATTAGGTGAAGTAATACGAGCTAAATTCAAATGTTCAATTTGCCAACAAATGAAATATGAACTCATTTCTTGGTATTATGCTTGCAAGCCTCTGGAGATTTGAGAAAGTATAATTTCATAACAATTTACGACGTTATGATCACAAGCATGGTGTTTTTTTCCCCAAAAACAATTCTTTTATAGAGTATGTACATAACATACCGTACTTAAGTTAAATAACTAGCTTTATAATCCGATTATGACGGCAAGATTCCCTCTTACCGCAATTATGCAATAAATACGTTTTCAGAAATTAAAATTCTCAAATGCAGACGGGGCTTCGAAGTTCATATACACTGTACGTTAATATTACATATGAGTGAGCTCGAGCGTACTAAGGAGTAGTGAAAAAGCTGCCAACAACTAACCAAAATGTATTAAATAAGCTTATGATGCCAAGCGTCATTTAAAAGTGAACAAAATATAAGAAAAATTGAAACCTGCTGGTATTTACTTTGAATAAAGTGAACACGAAAACATGCCTGTAAAAATCATCCAGTATACATGTAATTTTGTCTTAAATTTGATACGGTTTGTCAGAAGGAAAAAATATAGAGCTTTATGCCATATAGTAGTATTAAGAATCACGTCTGCAAAATCCCTAATGCGGAAATGGTACAAGTTATTAACGCTTATGTAACGATGTAATTTAAAAGAGTTAAGTTTCGATTTACCAATTAAGTTTCTTAACTCATTTTTGAAATCTGATATGATCTCAACGCCAACTGAAAATCAAACTCGGCATACATATTTCAATTAAGACGAAGACAGTGTACCTGCTGGGCGTTTTATAATATTACAACGTGCTTAACAATAATCTATATAAATCTAATAAGAATATTGTACACTTGATATCTCAAGCAAATATCAAAACTGAGTGGGCTTTCAAAGGTGTTACACATTGTATTTTCAGGACCACCCTTTGGAAGAGGAATTCCTAAACAAGTTTTTGTGGCCGGTTCAACGGTTTTTATGAACTGTCCTGTTTATGGATACCCTATACAAGTCTACCAATGGGAAAAGGGTAAGCACAAGTACCACAGTCTAGCTTATAAAACTAAAAATAGACTAACAGAATTTTCAGAATGCGTACTGACATTTTCTGATCATTTTCAACAGATGAAAAGTTGTTGCCAATTAACTTACGACAAGCTGTCTACCCCAACGGAACACTGGTTGTGGAAAAGGTAAAAAAATCGGGAGATGGCGGAAGATACACCTGTTCGGCTTGGAATAAAAATGGTCAGAGAGCCCAAGTTACAATCCACGTTGATGTCACAGGTAGGCCAATATTATAAACTAGCTATTATGTAGAAAAAATTGTAATATTCGGCGAATACCGCTAAGAAAACTGCTCCAAACAGTCGTATCTACCACCAGTGTTCAGAATTAAACTTAAATTTCAAATCACGTACACAAGTAGTACTACTGAGACCGTAGGAATTAAATTTGAAAAAGGCGTGACAAAATTTGCAGATCTTATCATGTTCGAAATATCGCATCAGTTAACATTAACAAGTCTAAATTGGGCCTAACTTGTACATTCAATATTGCGTTGATTGAATGTGCTATACATTCGTGCAATTTCGACATGAAAAGCACGTTTGCATTTGAAGAATTGAAGAATCATTCCATAGAGAGCGGAAATATAGCAAATGTGGTAATAGCAATGTACCTTGTATCACTGGCACAGGCTACAACATTCTCAGAATTAGAACCCTTCAGGGACAATGTGGTTGCGCATCAAATCTGAAGTGCAGTGTAAACCTACATATCCCTTTTGAAATTAATATTTGTACTGTTGAACAATTTCTCGGGTTAGATGACCCATTTTTGACAAAAACTGTAGTTTTCGTTTCGGCCCTTCTTAAATGCCAATGATAATTATCCCATAATACGTTAACGTCAGTTTTTAGAAGTCGAATAAACGTTTTTTTTTTTGGTGGTTTGCTGGTTTAGCAAATTAGGCGGTGATTAAATGAAGCGTCAATTTTGAAAATTCGAAGCTGCACTTGTTTTTAACTGCACAATAATTAGCTCTTATCAGATAACCACATCAAATCTCCTTTTTCCATTAGCATCCCGCATTTCGCTGTATATCTGGAGCAAATTTTTACTCTCATGTACGCAGCCTTTTTCGAATACTTCGCAGAATCGCCCTCATTACATAGCAGTTAAATTGCGTCACGAGTGGAACGGCTTATTAATTAAAGCTTAATTAAACGGCAACACTCCACTCATAATGAGCGAATTGCTGATAGAAATCTCCGACTTTTTTGCAGGAATTAATCGCTCGTGAAGTTAATTTAGTGCGGACCTATACCAGAGGTTATAAACAGTTGAAAAAATCCCGACCACACATTCCATAAATTCAAAAGATATGCTCTTGAGTCATAATTCAGCGCATCTTTCCCGAGATAGGCTAAATAATATCTATGCCACTAGCTATTATAAATCTGAGTTGACTCCTTCATTTTTGCAACATAAATCCACGTTATCAGCATTACAGAAAGAATAAATCTAGTAATGTGAAGCCGATTGCCTGAAAATTATCTCCTATTCTGACTTTGAAGCACCGCGCAAAATATATTAAACAATTTCGTAATAAGATAGCTGCGCCTAAATGAAACATCTAATCCAGTTTTCAAATGTTAGAGGTGGATGCTGCGTTCTATCAAGTGCATCAGCAACTTTATATTCATACGGATGCATCCAAGGCAAAGTCTTACTACTACTGCGCCTCATTTGCATAGCATACGTGTTTCAGACGCCTTCAGAGCACATCAAGCATTCTTCATATAATGCTACATGTATTTGTTGCAACAGACAATACTCAGCTACGTTCACAAAACTATCGTTAACCGAATAAACACATGCTTCATGCCATAATTTTTAGTCAAATCCCACATCAACCGAGTAACCATAACAGCAATAATGAATTAATGCGTTTATAATTAATGAATAATATTTCTATAAAAAAATATGTATATAAACCATCACATAGAAGAAAGAAAATATCCGCAGCGTGTTTTACCAGACAATAAACAAAACCCTGGAAAAAGACGGTTCAGCCGCCCCTATTTGTAGGTATAAATTAATTTCTTATCATGTAGAATTTTTCATCCACTATAGCCTACTGCCTTTCACGATTCTTAAAGTCGTTAATTACCAGTAAATTAATAAAAAAATTAAATAAAATGAACAATTCGAAATGTAATCCGAAAAATAGCAACGAAAAACCGGCGAATTAAAACCTGATACAGTGTATAGCATTTTCCTATATTTATATACAGGTTATTCTCATAGCTATCTTATACAAGTGTATCTTGCAATAAATCGAGTACCTTTGTGGTAGATTTGCAAAACCCAACAGCCAACCTATACCCCATGAGGTTATGCAATCACTGCTAACTTCATTGAATTACAGATGTGCCATCTTTCAGGGAACAACAAACTATTCAATTTCGCCAATTTAAAGGCGCAAAACTGATAGGGTTGATAGGTTTGTCTAGACTTTAGAACACCATTACGATACCTAAACCCTGATTTACACGATGTACGTTGTCAACATGATTTTCAATTTTTTCGCAGCCCCACCAAAGATCACCCCTTTCAATTTTCAAGACCAACTGATTCGTGAAGGCATGCGTGCCCGTCTCCAGTGTGTGGTCAGCGATGGCGATTTGCCCATTCGCATCAAATGGCTCAAGGATGGTCACCCAGTCACTTCGGACATTGGAGTGTCCATCATCGACCTAGATGAGTTCTCTAGCATTTTAACTATAAGCAAGATCACGCCGAAAAATAACGGAAATTACACATGCATGGCATCGAATAGCGCAGGATCCTCCTACCACACTGCAATCTTATTCGTCAACGGTAATGGATTTCTATAATAATTGCATTTTGATCCTTTGCATTTCTTTTTGATTATTTTCCTTTAATGCGTATTTCATCATAATTATACGTTTTTATCATTTAGGTTTTATCGTCGAGGATAATTACATTAAAGCTTTTTTCTTTCTGCATATCCTATAGGTCGATTAATTAAATGCAGTAATTGCTAGCCTTAAACAAAACATAGCGTCACCAAACATTAACGCCTAAATGCATGGAAAACATTGAATTTTCAGGTGCAATTCAATGGCCAAGCTGAAAATACACTTTGTACTTCGCAGACACGTGCCATCACTGCCAAAATTACTAACCCAGTGCCTCACCAAAATGGCCAATCACAGCTGCTGCAGGATCGCCATACTTTGCTAATTATTATAGATTTCAAATAACAAGCTCATCGACTTTTTGCACTAGATAATTAGAAAACCGCGACATCGTTAGAAATTAATATATTTCTAAGCCATAGAAGCGAGCATTCTTAAACTAGAGTTTAAGATAAACTGGATAACCACATCGATAAATTGTTTGAAAAAAACATTAATTGATTTTCTTTTCGTAAGAAATTCATTATTCAAAGATTATTGTCATGCAAGCCTACACTATTTTCACAACATTAAGTATTTCAGATTGTGTATAACTTCCAAAGTCAATCATAACCAAATGTCAATGGTATCTATTCAGAAATATATTACATGTAGGTCTACTATTAATATTTCTAATGCAATTTATATTAAAATTATACTAAATATGAGGCTCTCTTATATTACTGTTTATGCAGTACTGTATATTTAAACCACTCCGAAAAAATATTCCGCGTTTTAATTCATTGGAAATAACATGAAATTCACTTTGGTCGATGTGGTATTACCAGAGGCAGTAGAAACTCCTACTATTTTGATGCACAAACAATAAAGATCTCGTTTCTTATGTTTGGTCTTAAGACACGCAAACTGATACGCTTGCCAAAATAACAAATTTTCGATTAAGGCACACAAAAAAGCGGCTTAATATTAAATGTACACATATCACTGCGTCCTACTTTAGGCAGCTATGCAGGCCCAGCAATGTTAAACAATTCTAAAGACGTCTATGGTTACCAAATGAAAATATGAAACAAACAAGATTTTGTTATTTTCGCAAAATTTTTCATCGAAGTTATGATTTTTCCATTTTGTTATTTTAATAAATAAAATAAAGCGGCGAAACAAAGGAAAATACATTCGAATAGATTTGTTTTCAGAAATCTACCAAATTCGTCAACAATATCAGTATCCAGTCAAGTGAATTATTCAACGAGGAAAAGATGATATCAACCTACGCCGAATTTATTCAATTAAGATTGTCATTGAAATTGTTTACCATTGCGGGGTTCCGCCTTGTCGAGAAATGGGCCCGTTGCTCGACATCACTGCCAGAAAAAACAATCAATTTTTATTTAGTTAATAAATTTCGGAGTTGCGCAACAAGCCCCCGTTTATGGCCCATAGTTCAGCGGGTGCGTGATTAATCATGGAGCAGCAGCGCCATCTAATAAAATTTGCCGAAAACTCATTAGGAGTTCGGTTTTAAGGGTCACGGCAGGCATTGCAGCCAGAGTCTTACGTGTAAGTCAGGACGAGTATTGATTTCGTCGCTTTGGCTTTGAAAAAGTCTTCGTGCAAGCTGCTCTGGAAGATATTGCTTTTTGAGCATAGCTAGGGCAGCCTGGATGTGCAGTCAAAAGTTCGCTTTCTTAACCAAATATTTATTTCGACTCACCTCGTCTAGAAATATATCGACGAAAGTTAGCATGGCGTGTAAACATTGGTAATGGATGACATTTAAACACGAAGTGGATGGGGCCTTTGGACGCTGCATTTATCGAGTCGATGGCTTTGGACAGTCTGTAAACAGCTCGAGAGACCCGCATAAATTAATCGGATGCAGAGATGGACAGTTTTGGACGTCCAATGTCCTCGCACAGCGGCGACTGAACCAGAAAATCATTTGACTATTCAAAAACAGCGAAATAAGCGATACAGAAAATGAATGATTTCACCGGTTCAAGAGCAGCGGCCTGTTTGAGTGTGACGTCAGAACGAGATGAAAAATTAGTCATAGGGCAAGTGAGTCGTGAGCATTGGACCGCTTTAATGATAACATGTTAAGGGCAAACATGTTTGCATTATGAAACCTAAAATCTATCCAGTACATGAGTTGATTACCCTAATATTCGCAGGGCGGTACATCATTAGCATATACATCATTACCATCCCAGATGGGGGAAAAAGTTTGCAAACTATGAAAAACTGAGTGAATGCTGACAAATTGGTGATTCATGTAGATGTAAACTGGGCTGATGTTTCTTTTATTTACAACCTCTGGCCATGTATGGACTTGCGAAGTCTGATATAGCAGTTGAGGCATCCATGCTCACTGGTATTCCATGCATGATTTCCCATTTTTCCTGCTTGTCCCACTTTTCCTCACCATAGGAGCGAAAAATTGTGGATTTCCTAATATGGCACAGTAGGCTACCATTGATACTTGCACGAATGGATACTTTTGGTTAATCATATCTGCTTGCTGTTGCATCAGCAAAAAAAAATAGTGCAAACTCGTTATGTGTTGAATATCCATCAGTCTGCAATAATTTTTTCGGAAAGACTTATCACAACGGACAGCTTATCCTATAACTTCAACTTTCAGTTATTAAAACAAACCTGCAAAACGTAAAAGACGGTGGACGGGAAGTCAAAAATCATCGATTTATGGTTGCAGCATATTTCCCATTAACTCATCCAAAGTGAAAAGTTGATAGTCTGACGTCACACTCTGAATCCATTAGTTTTCAACGTCTAATTTCGTTATTTCATTTATCGATTCTTGCGTAGCAACACTTCTGGCAGAACTTCCAATCTCAATGCCCGAAACATGCCCTGTTCGCGCGTAAAACACTGGCTGTAAAATTTCAAACCTATTAAAGCGGGGGTGTAAATGCTCCATGAACTTTCGCGCGAAACGCACGTTGAAAACGACGCCGAAGCAGTTTTAAAAATTAGTTGGGCCCGAAGGAAAACGAAACGCTGGCAAAAAATCAATTATGTACACGGCATAAAAGGTAACAGCGCAGCATCAAAGCGGCGTTTCGAGAAACAAATCACTTTGGAGGCGTATTAGTTTGTTGTTCCTTTTATCGGGAACTCCAATAAAGCGAAATTCCACTCCGGGTCGATTCGTCTTCCCAACAATTCGTCCCTCGGGCCAACGATGGACAAAATGGTCCATGAATTTTACCGAAACAGTCATCAAATCTGAATATTTGTCCTACCATAACTGGTGTACAAACCCCACCCTCCCATTAAATTTGTTCATTTCAGTCAACACGCTACCCAACTATGCTAGCTACAGGTATTACAATGTATGTACATTAAAACATACGTTCAAGTTAGCCATTCTTCACTGTTAACATCGTAGAGAACGAGAACAACCTGAGCAATATGAGGACGTTCAAGTATGATGTCACACTTCGTGATTTTCATACTATCCCACATCCTCCCTCATGACGACCGCATTTGTCATCAGTTTCAACCTCTTTCATCAACACAAGAGTTGAACTTCACTGTAATACAACACAGGCTAGCAGAGGAATGTTGGTTAAATAATTCATTAACCCTAAAATAAATTTCGAATTGACGAAATTGACAAAAATCGACCATGATCATTTTTTTCTTCATTTCCTTATTTTGGGATTTTTTTGGGGATTTTGGACACGTAGTTGGGTAGTCGTCTCTGTCACCCCTTAACCACATGACATCACCGATGCCATGTGACCCATGTCTTGAATAGAAAGGCGATGACAATATATTTGAACATCCCCTGATGTTGGGTATTACCAGTACGGTCCCAAGTAATTTAAGATTGTCCCTTATAACCGTCAAGTAACCATTCCCTAAAAATGTAGGTTTTCGAGTGAATTTCGAATTGCGTGGGAGACGAATGACTCAGCTGACCAAAAACCCAGATTCGTCTGCTGCCCGGCCGCCATTTTGAATCGGTCTTCGCGCAAATGCAATGGACGAGTGCTGACCGGCCGCTGACTTTTTCACTGATTTTCACTGGCTCTCTTTTAATTTCAGTGATTCCCAAGATCACGCCTTTCAAATTCCAAGGCGATCATGTCCTAGAGGGTGCAATGGCGCGCCTATCGTGCGTTGTCTATCAGGGGAATCTTCCTATAACAATCCAATGGCTAAAAGATGGCCACCCTCTAGCAGAAGACTTTGCAATTGAGATTCGAGTAATTGACGAGTATTCTAGTATTCTTACCATTGACAAGGTGTCGAGTAGACACAGTGGCAAGTACACTTGCGAGGCCCGAAACGACGCCGCTGCCGATCGGCACTCGGCACAGCTGGTTGTCAATGGTAAATCTCGTAATGTTCGGTGGACTGGCTGGCAGTGCGTATCAATATGCGTGTACATGTGCCAACGGAGCAGTTGCAGGGAGCCACCGAAGTTGCGCTGAAATAGCACTGCCTCAACATGGCACTCTGGCAAAAAGAAAACCAAAAAGACGGTTGCCGGGCCATTGGGCTAAACCGAGAAACCGGAAGTGGTGGGACGCTCTTGGCGTTATTCTGGCTTCAAGCACTGGGACAGTCTCTCTGAACATGTGCCTTTTGACACACCACGTGAATAATATGGATATCTCTCGACGCAATATGTTGATTGTGTCGCCATCCGTAAATATGAATATTCCAAATATTAATGCTGGGGGATATGCAACGATTATCGATTTTCATTAGTGCCATCCAGCTGACATCTTTAAAATGCCAATAGTCATTGCCATGGCACCTACTCGTATATCATATCAGGGCTCCCCCAGAGATGACATATTTTTAACCTCCCCTGACTTTTCCAAGTTTCAAAACAAATTTACCTGGTCACCACGACCTCTGAAAATGCAAAAATCTGTCCTCAGACAATATATTAATACTATATTAAATGCCTACGCTGTATTGCAGTATATACATGTAACTGTAAGCTTGCAAACAGTGCGTATTTTAGATAAACAGCAAGCTTAGATAATGTTTTCTAAATTTAAATCTTCATCGTGAATTTCTTACATATTCGTGTCATTGCTTGTGATACCATGACGCTTTGTGAAATGTATTATCGATCTGCCGAATTTCCAAGACTTTCTCAAGTGCCGTAAATCCAATTTCCCTGACTTGGCTAGGCCTTTCCAACCGCCCTGACAATTCCAAATTATTATTTTTTTCTTCCCTAAGAGAACCCTGTACAGTGTCTATACGTGGTGACTTCGGCATAAAAATATTGATAATCAGTCTGCTAATTCTGGAAAGTTTACAATGGACTCAATTTAGGCACTTATAAAGGATAATTTCCCATTGGAGGAAAAAAACAATTAAGGCAAGATTTACATAATCGCTCACTTGCTCGTCTGTGTGGAAACAATGTTCAAAGGATAATCAAAAACCAATACGACTTCAAAGGGAGACGTTGTACCTGCAATTACTATGAAATTATAACTGAAACGTTCTTGGAAGCAGTGAAGCCAACGAAATCGCTCACGAGGCAAACAAATGCTTCTTGGAAACGAAACGAAATTGTAAACAAAGTGAAAAACAACTGATAGTGACATGGCTCGATTGCTGGCTTTATAAGCAACGAAAACTGCCGATTGTGATCAGGTCAATCCCTTGGATGCTCGAAGCCCAGTTGTCCCACCACTTACGGAAGCCATGACCAACTAGCAGCCAGATGCGTTGATCATCAGCTGTACATGTACGTAGATGAATCCAGAATGAGAAATCTGGTGCCTACAAGGTGATCATACCCAAGTGAATTTCCTAGCATGCAAGAGTGCCCTGGTGAGCGCCGCCATTTCAGCGCAACTGCCGCTACCCATATCTGAGTGTCTGTTGTATCCGTCGTGTACTTCGTTGTGCTGACACGTGTTTTTTTCTTTGTTTCTTTCTTCTTTTTTACCCCGAACATCATTTTTTTCGTTACATTTTTTGGTTCCATCTGGTCCATCCTGGTCCCGCCCCCCCACATTACAGTTCCGCCCAAGATCGTGCCTTTCTCATTTCAAGACGAGCACTTGCTTGAAGGGATGCTAGCGCGGGTCTCTTGCATAGTCAGTCGGGGCGACTTACCGCTCAGGATACAATGGGAAAAGGACAGGCAACCAATGGCCCCAAACGAGGGCGTTACGATCCGAAAGCTTGACGATTATTCCAGCATTCTATCCATTGATACAGTTAAGACAGATCATAGTGGGATATACACTTGCATTGTAGACAACGATGCAGGAAGCACCAGATACAGTGCACAGCTTATCGTCAACGGTAATCCACATTGTAGCAACAGTGCATTAGGCTTATCTTAGACCATCTCTTCCCTCGCACTGCACCATCAAAATCAAATTTAGTTTCCAGTTCCCCCCAGATCAACCCTCGTAGACTCCAACCAATCAGCAACCGCCATCATCTCCTTCACTAGTGCCTTTTTTTCGTAGACGTCTTCCCCAGCCATGCAACGTCCTTCCCCATATCCACCAAGCCGTGCTTACATTTGGCAGGCAATTCTCGGGTAAACAATCCCTGATTAAATTTAGTCGAGTGAATGTGTTTGAGTGCAAAAAAATGCGCCCCAAAAAACAGCGCTTTGTATCGGGGAGGATTAGGTCCATAATCACGAATCTGGCTTAGGCCATCGCTGACTTAACTTTCGGTTAGTTGCACACTGCACGGCGAACATCTCATTAGGTCTTTAGGGTCTTTGTGCTTTTCTCGCGGGTGCAAATGTTGCGAATCAAAGTTTCAAACAGTGGTGCTCGTCGTTTTTGCATGCAGCGTTCGCCATCGACTTCCAGCGTCCATAAATCTGGCATCAATGGATGTTCCCGGAATTTTACGAAGTAGAAAAATACGCTTCTGGGAGATAAGCGTGATGTTATGTTCGTTTCTTATCTTGTTCATGCAGTGAATCTGAATGAAGCGGAAACGCAAATTGATTACAGATTTTATGGACGCCCTGTACGTAGAGAATATTTTAGAACAGATCATCTACTTTATCACTGTCCACATTAAGACATACGACCAAATGCGATGTTACGTGAAAGCTATAATAGAAAATATTATGAGTAAACTAATGTACCAGTAATCCCAAGGGTGGAATTCAGATAGCACATGTAATCATTCTGACTTGAACACAAATGGCCACTGATGGCGCTGTAGGTCCTCAAAGACAGTTTTGTTCAAGGAGACTATGAGGTGAACGCCATCTATAGATAACGGTATCGACTTTGATGTCTATGTGAACGGACCAAATTTGTCAAATTTTGTAACACGTGGAAAAAGACACGTATGTTGCTAATGGTTTAGCACAAAATCTGAAAACGAATTAAAGATAACACCCCGATCTAGGTTAGGCAGTGACGTCAATTATTTCCGTATAGCTGGTGACTACAATAAATCAGCCACTTCGTTATTAGTAAAATGCTTCTTTGAGCGAACCTAGGTTAATTAAATTGGCAAAGGCAGGGCAGGGTCATGATCCAATGCGCAGTCATTTCAGATATTTTTGCCTTTTCCAAAATGGAATTTGTAAAAGAGTTGAATGCGGACTTAAAGAGTTCAAACCAAGAATAGAAAAGCTCAGCATAGGAGGATGAAAATCTAAAATCTGACGTACACTCAAATTCCGTAGATCAATACTCTAAACTTGAAAAAAATATCTCCATTATATGTAATATTAAATTATTTATGGCACATTACCTTGTAAAGTTGCTCTGTCGATGCACTTTATTAAGCCAATTTTTAACGCCAATTAACGTCTCGAAAGTGATCATTCTTCTTAATAACTGTACTTTTTGCTTCCTCTTTTGCGAATAATGTCATCGTCACGGCTCGTCTGTAAAGAAATTTAATTATTTATCAGAAACGTTCACAAATAATTGACTATATGATTAATTCGATGATACCATTCTCTTCTAGCCCATCCAAAAAGAATTTCTGAATTAATGATATGTAATTTGTTTTGTAATTTGAATTGTAACCAACCCATTTCGTACACACAGTATCTTAAACTTATATGAGGAGTAAACACATGAAATAATGTTTCAGTAAAATAATTCTTGCTTCAGAATCATCCCTGTATAAAAAACAAGAGAAAATATGACGTTTTCCTATATTAATCCCCTTGTCAAAGACGCTATTTGCATGGAGCGTTGATTTCTAATTAAAAGTGTAATGGGTGGATAAAACTGGATAAATCATATCTCTCAATTAACATATTTCGCTAGTATTTGTCTCGCATTTCTACAGAAATGAGAAGATATTTTTGAAGATGTCATTCGCAACGATCGCGATGCCATCTTTTCCAGCAGGAATTAGGGCCAACTTCAAAACAGAATAATTAAGATATAAATGATTGAGATTTTATGAAGAGAAAATGAAAAAGTCAAGAGGGCAATATTATAAAAGCAGTTAATATACCAGCAGCAGTTTTTATTTACAGAAGATGAAAACACTGTATTTTTGTCTCTTCAAAAGTCATCATCAGAACGAAACCGTATAATGGTTCCCGGATTGTTATTTTCTGAAGATGAACTGCTTTTTTGAGCACACATGGGAGATTTCCGACAATCATAAATCAAATTTCTGCTGTGTATACGCATAAGCATTTACGAGAGGCATACGCTATATGCTCGTAATGTTTGGTCTTTTTATTTCAAAACCTTTCCTCACAATCGCTTAAGGATGACAATGCAAATTCCCGATTTTTGATGACTTTGACATTAAACAGGTGCAAATGTTCGCATAGACAAGTTTGTGTTCATCCAAGCGAGCTACACTCCCCTACTATTGTAATGTATTGCAAATTCTGGCAGAAACACAAAAATGTATCTCTATGAACAAGTATATGAGCTTGATTTGACACATATGATTTTTCGATAAAACATTTGCATTTTCATATCGATAGAATTGCCATTACACAAAGTGAACAACAAAGCAGTTCTAGCCCTACCAGTTTTATAATTAAATGCCAAAGCAGTACAATGGATTTCAATAGGTAGAAAATCATTTATGTAGCACATACATGTAGACCTCCAAACTCGCGGATTGTCTCACAAAACCAGCAGTTATCTATCGAATCCCATTTCCAGCAGCTAAATTTATCAATCTAACTTAACTCAAATCCTTTTTAGGTGAAAGGATTTACATTATACGTAAATCATTAAATTTGAAAAATGTCTGAAAATTTATTATTATAATTGAAAACCATTATGGAATGAATGGTAACTGCTCCATTTATCCCATTTATGAATAAAAAGGTCGCGATACAGCCAGGTATCATATACATATAGGATTTCCTTCTATGTTGATACTACATGTATAGGCCTATAGAGTATTTACCGTTTGAAGCAAACAATCAAGCGCCTACATGGCGTAAAGAACATCTTTCAAGTTGATCGACCAAATTCAATGACGAAAAACGATGAGCACCACTTATAAAATTCGCAAAAACACGTAAATAAGCACGGCTTCTCCTTCCCTCTCAACCCTAATTTATGCAATGTAGAGAACTCATTATTTTAACGAAAAAAACGCCAATATCTATCGATCCTTCCATTTACCTGTGCACTAAATCAGCATGATTTATGCATCGCGAATCAAATCACGTAGTTTCTCGTAGACGAAAATCGCCTGTATATATATACATATCTAAATATATAATATAGTTTCTGCATCGATTTTAGTAACTTAGTGAATCTCTAAAAAGGCTTTTTTTCTGTGCATCTGGTAAAAATTTCTTCCTATTTCTTGACACTTGATTCGAGTCCTTTTTCCTTCCTTCCTCTCATCCTTTCAATATTAAATCCCATTAATGCCTCTTCAGTAGATTCAGTCGAAATAGGATATTCTTTTATTTTAAACCTTCTCCTGGAAAGTAGACTTAGTTTCTTTCTCATCCGATTGTAGTTGATCATTATACCAATTTGTTTCCCTTTTTAAAATGTAAGACTTAGAAAAAAACATCCCCAACTGCATCTGACTCTAATGCTACTTTGACTGCAATATGAACTTCTTGTCTCCTATATTTTCTGCCTGCGTGACGAATGCAGTATTTTTGCAACTAAGCAGCTGATTTAGCATCCCTTCTGCATACGATATACAGCCAAGCTTCCTTTATTGGGCACCTCGAAATATTAAACAAGCTATATTGATCCTTAAATAAGCACCTTGGTAAGAATTCCCTCACAGGTCAGAATGATACGATATTACGATTTCAATTTCTATGTGTTGTAGAATACGGTTGAATAAAATGTTCACAGCCAGAAACGTAAGTGCAGCAAGCACATTTTCTGATGTGATAATTTGGGAAAGGTCAGGTCCACCAGCCACCATGATGTGAATGGATTTGTTCAAAACTAGATAAACATTTCAGAATTTCAACAATTTAAAATGGACGATAGGAAGGATTCATAATTAAATGTATGAGGATTTCGTGATTAAGTAAACATTAGTGTTAATAGCAATGACATAGATTTGCAGAGTGCTTGTGCTGTGAATGATAGCTATGAATACTTTGCTTAAGCAAATATTATTGTTATTAGAAATTATTTACGCATCGGTTGTCTATAATTCCCAACAGGTTTACTTAGGGTCATATGATAGCCAACATTATTTTTAGCAGGTATGTTTAAACAAGATATACTCTTAATTTGAAATACATTCTGTTATACATAAATCTAGATCAGAAATAGGCAATGCAACTTATTTCCTTTCACAGGGTCATCTCATTATTTTTGAGAACCTTTGCCCCATCGATTCTTTCGGTGCCCAACATAAAGAAGGTTTGGCCGTATAAGAACATATACTGAATATGTAGCACAACGTAGAACCCCTAAAAACTCTTCAGTAGCCTAGCCATGATGGATTTGATTTGATTTTGTACAAAAGCATCTTGGAGTGTTGCCTCGGCACCACGAAAGCATTAATCAAAAAGAGATTCATCCAAACATATATCATGAAAGATCTACCTTTGACGTGTATACTTAACTTTGGCAGTTTGTTATTGAAACATTTTCAACATTTGGTGCAGCTCTAAGGAGGGAAGAAATAAGGCTAATGGGGGATTCGCTTTGCCCTCAAAACCAAATGTTCACATTTCCACCAATTGAACTATAGCTATAAGATTGCCATCGGACACTGACTTTGATAGATGTTGCAGTTGGCAAACAGGGTGAAAAATCAATTGAAAACACGAATCAATTTGTTTTAACTGAAATTTAGGAAATGCTATTTGAACGACACAAACACCATTATCGAAATTCGTCCAAAATTGGAGACGAACGAGGCTGCTAATTGGCTGAACTCAGCAACATCCAGACTTTGACAGTAAAATATAGACAACAAATCAGATAGCAACGAGACCATTAAATAAATTTTCAAAAAAAGTAATACAAAACCAAGATAAACACCCTCATCAAATACATTGTTTTAAAAGTTATCTGGATAGTTTTGAGAAAGGAAAATCAGAGATTTAAAATTGGCATTAAATTCAGTATTGTCTTCCAAAAGCACAAAAATTAAAAAAGCTTTTAACGATGATCACTAAATTGTGGGAACAAAATTCCATGCCTTAAACTATTATTAAACTGTTATAAGGTGCATAACAAAATGATTACAGATTTAAAATTTAAAATAACCAATTAAGGCCATGTTGCCTTTAGGTATTACTGATTCGATAAGTATTCCAATAAAACGTTCGATGTAAACGATAATAATAACAGATTTAATTATATATTTATATAATTGCCTTACCATCTAAGCCATAAACTTCTATGTATTCTGAAATATATAAAAATAAATGCAGCAAGGATGTTAGGATGCCCATAATCGTTCATTTCTGACGTCAAAACTGGCCAAGCTTATCTTTCACGGAAACTCAGCAGGTGATCTTTGGATTGACTCATAAAAATAGTCCCATTTCAATTGTAGTTAAAATCATACTGCCCTTAGCACCCAACTGAGGTGGCAATTTTCACAGCAAGAGACCACATGAATCAGACATTGCAGAAACTTTCATTACATACCCAAAGAGGAAGACAGTCACGCACGTGCAAGAGAAGCAAGACACCTGACTTATATGCGACTGATTGATACTTCAATAAATCTCCGATTAGCATAAATCGTCGATTAATGAAAGCGAACCTACCCAGATGACGTAAAGCAAATTACGCCATTTCTAAAAACGTTTAAATATGTTTCATCTTATTTTCACAAGACAGACTACAAACATTATCAACAAACTATTGACGTCATTATTAACTCTTAATTATGAATTATATTGATTAAAGCTAAACATCAACTAATTTACCGTCCTTAACTTCAGTGGTGACAACCGATATAAAAAGTAAGCAATTGCAGCAAATGCTTGTGGTCCAAAATTAATGTTACGGTGAAACTTTCCAGTCATCTTGTGGAAAACCGCATGCCCCACAGTTGACATCCAAGATGACATGTTCTTAGCTCCCCACCAGTGCATTTGATATACATTCTCGTCTTTCTTAATGCTTCAGCAATGACTGATTCATCTCACTTGAGCTGGAAACTGAATGTTTTTTTACTGGAAAATACTTCATGGGCATCCAGCAAAAACATCTTTCACGCATCTTCGGTTGCATTCCTGGGAGGAACCGGTGTATTTTTATTTCTCGGCCTAATCACTCTTCTTGAATGCAAAAGGATGTAGCAGCGATCTCCACTTTGCAGCTATTTGTAAGCCAAGTACATTTGAAACGTTACATTATTTGCAATTCACGTTGGTTGCTGCAGAGAGCTAAATGGAACGCATTTCTATTTATATGTCCTCCATTTTGATAGTGCCAAGCACCAAATGGTCTACATTTGCTTTCAATATTGCAAACTTATGGGCAAAAATTCTAGAGGAGACACAATTGTGTCAAGCATCGAGCCTCGTCGTCTCAAAACACATTATTTCGAGTGAAAAATCGATAGGATTTGAAAAGAAGGGAAAAGAAAAATAGATCGTTTGGATGAGTCTGATATGTTTGTGTGTGGACATAAGACAAATTGCATTGTTGCATGGATAAAAGTACAATTGGAAAGGTCCTAAATTTCCTTGATGAGAACAATACACCGCCTTTGCAATGACCAAAGCAGCGTTGCCAAACATGTACATGTATGTTGTACAAGTACGTGTATAGTGATCTATATCTGAAGTAAAGAAAAGCTTAAAATATTTTCGTAAACTTTTTAAGCTTTAACTTGAAAAACAAAAATCAATAAATTTACGCACAGGCTCTATTTCCCAATGTTAGTGCATTTAATGGGAACTATTGCGTGGATGTTTCTGAATTTATTTGACACGCTTCGCCTATAAATAAAATACAGACTGAATCATGCAGTGCAAACAAAATTAACACTTGTATAAACGTCAAGGAGCACGAAATCCCAGATGCCTATAGATATTTGTTTGGAAAAATAAACTGAACAACTTTGCAATTTCTATTTAAAATCTACAAATATTTATTAGCGATTAAATCTGCATAATCGCAGAATACACTATTGACTGCTAGCGTAGAATTTTACAAAGTATTTACAACGCACAACGTATTACACGAAATTTGACAAGTAACAAGGATAAGTTAAACGAATATCAGATCATGTTACTGCGAAATCCATTCTAAAACTGCACTGTTTGGAGGAATATAAAACCAGAAAACTGCCAGTATGGCTAGAATTACCAGTTAACAATGTATTAAATCAAGAAATAACGGCAATAACTGGAATAAAAGTATATATTGAAGTCCAATGCTGATCTTGTGAAAATAGCGCATCTTTGTTTGCTCAGTTTTTTTCAATTCGGTTAAAAGTCATTCACAAAAATACGACGCTGATACTTCAATAAAATCACCTCCGTGCAACGCTGGGAACTGATTAACCACGATGCAACCACCTTAACAAACATCACCATTTCGAAGATGACCAAAGGCTATGAAATGCTAAAAGGCAGAAACTGTCATCGGACATAAAACTGAACACGACATCTGGCAACGCTGTTTAGGTCAAAGGGCACTCTGCGAAAGCAGCAATCAGCACTCGGATCCACTAGAGTAGTTTTTGATTGTACTTCCAACACTTTAGATGTTGCTTCTTTTACAATTGTTGAAATAGCATCTTGGCAAAGTATTCAACGTCCCAACGGTGTGCCAATGGTAATAAACCGAACCATTCTCTCAAAGCCTCTGGGCCAATCATGGGTCGATTTGAATGTTCTCGTGGCTGCCGTAACTATGGCAATGCCCTTTTTTGCGAATGTGCAAATTTTCAGTTTTTATTTTGATTTTATTTTTTTCTCCACCCTTTTTCTTCAACGGACAAATTGTCAGCAATTTCAACTCTTGTTTTATTTTCCCCGAGTCTTTTTTCCGCTCCAATGGGAGCACTCTGTGCGAATGTGCACGCACAAATGGGATATAGCCCGATATATCCGGCATGCTGTAAAACTTACGTGAAAAACAGATATTTATATACCTGTACACGAATTGGAAAGTGAAAAGCACTAGAGTGCACTCCTAGTTGATTGTCTGTAATCACTCTTGCTGTGGCTGTCAAGAATGGCTTTTGAGCGACTCTTTCTTATCATTGACTTTGCTCCATAAATACCATATAATTATTGCCAGTTACCATATGCCAATACGCTCTCTCTCTCTCTATCTTTTCTCTTTCTCACACACTTGTATATACCAATTAGATAAAAACTGTACGTTTGTGGTCATCTTCTTCGATTGGCGCAACTGACTCCCTGCAACCATTTAACTGTTCTCTATATATGCTTGGCTTTTGTGTCCGTTTCTTTGTCTTATTTCCTTTAATTGTGCAAACTTGTTAACTATTTTTGCAAGAAGTAATGGTGGCAGTGAGTAAGGTGTGCTAATCTCTTTGGCATCATGCCATGGCAATTTTGTACAAGCATTCGATAATACTTGTAGTTATCACCCCAAAAATCTCGACAGTAGTTATCTTCCATTAGCTAACATGTTAATCAACATTAGAAAATAATTAAATTCACTGCATATTTATAAAACAATAAAATATAAAGAAAACAAAGAGCTATACACACCAAATTGTTTACATAAACCAATTTCTCGATAGCCATATCAAAACTTAAACACTATAAGAAATCTGCACTAATAAATGCCAGTAACAAGTTATAACACCAACCAACTGGCGTACAGATTACATATGCTGTATTTTCTTAAAAAAAAGCGTATTAACGATATTGAAAGATCAGTCCATATTTTATTTAATTAACTGGAAATTCAAAATATCAGGAATTTATTTTCAAGATAATTTTTTTTCCCTTTTCAAGATGATAACAACATTTAACAAAGTTATTCAGCAAAATTGGTATTTAAAGTCAACCATCGTGTAGTTTTATCAATTTAGCCAAAATGAAATTAAACATGCTAAAGATTAAAATCAAAAATGGAAGGGCACCGCTCTAAAGCATTAGTCCGGATTTTTTTAAAAAAAATGCTTTACCGTTTACAAATCGGTTCATTTAATGCTATGGTCAAGTATAATAACCTTTTTATTTTTTATGTTTACTAATTATATTGATTATTACATTTACACTAACAGTGGAAGTTTACACACAAACGGATGATAAGACTAAGAGGCTGATTTTCTCGCTCTATATAATTAACGTGATCTCTCCCAACGATCATTTTAAGTAAACGGCTCGTTTTTTCGTAACAAATTAACATAAAATTGCCATGACATTTTGCTATCTTTATGAAGCTATTCGTAAAATTTGTCTGGTATTATCAGATTGTGCTTTTAATGTCTCTGAATCCAATTTGCTTATGAATATTCATGATAATAAATAATGCATGATAAATGATATCTAAATACTTTTAGCATGAATATTTAATAGGATCCGATTTAATGGTATTGCGGTAAAAACCAACAGTCGTGACATTTCGTCCTGGAAAAAACAGATAACAGAACAAATATAGCGGGTTCACGCCCACGAGTATATCAATTAAAAATTTAAGAAAGATAGTCGCATATTTTGAACCATGCACACATACACCGTAAAGCCAAGTCATGAAATTGTCAATATATTTCCCGTATATCAGCACTTTTACTTTGAAAATTCACAATAATTAATAACCTTACATTTTGAATTGGCGAGAAGACATCTATATCGATTAAATATATGACAAAAATTAACATTTACTAGATAATCAGTTTGGCACATAATTTTTCAAAAAATGCCTTCAGGCAAATGTCTCAAGTTTGGTGCAATCAGGGATAAACAAATAGTACCAAATATTATGTTCAAGATAACCTCAAAAGATATTTATATAGAATGCTCGATAACATATCAATATTAAGAAATTTGAAAATGTTCCACAATGATTAAAAATGCGAAACCTAAAATGCTGTCAATGGAAGAGAGCTGATGGTAACTACATTGGCACGTCAGTTACTCAGGTTTGCCATGCAATACCATTGAATCGACTCCGATATGAAACTAACCATAAGCATGTACAATGATTTTGAAATTCTGTATACGAAAACAGTTTCGGTTAAACAATCCAACCTCATAGCAATTACTTCGAGCATAATGACACATTTTTATGCATGAGTAATTTTGCCTCTCATTTTGCATGTCCCATACTTAGAAACAAATTTTTCTATTCCAACATCTCATTTTTGATATGAATATACACACTTATTGCATAATTCATCTTCAAGTACATGCGTACGGTTATTTTTGTCCTCACACACCACTGCCTGGTTGTTCATTGCATCGATTAAACTTTTTCTCTTCTCAGTACCCCCCAAATGGCTTAAGGAACCCAAAGATACGTCGGTTCCATTGGACAATGACGTCATGCTTCATTGCCAAGCAGAAGGATCACCCATTCCAGTGATTACATGGATGAAAGCAGAAGGTGATCACCGCACTTCCGGTTCTGTGAACACAGTACATTATCAATTTCAGATCCCTGTTTGAATCGACTTTCGACACAGAGCATAAGTTACACACTTGTGAAGCCTGTGTAATTATCGCCTTAAGAGTAAATAATATTTCAAATATCTGTGTCCCACACACGGATTTTTTCCCCTATAATTCGCTAGACTCGATGGAGTGTTGGTCAAGGCTCACGGTTCATTGACCACTTAACGTACATCAACCAAGAAAATTGATTTCCAGAAGCAAAGTAATTGATGGCCGCAGAAAAACTAATAAATCATAAAAGTGAAAACTTTTCGCAAAAATGCTGTCCATACGGCCCTATATTGTTTTCAAGTGATTGGATCGATAAATATTTACACTCGATGATATAGTACGTGTATTTCCAGTTTTTCAAATGAAAAGTCGACAAAATTCAATAAGTTACATGGGTAGACCTTAGAGCATCACTTAAACTCAATAAATATTGAGCTCAATATGGCAACGAAATGGTGCAGGATGATGAGCATGGCAAAGAAAGTGATCACCATCAAAACAAATTGACATTTTTACATTTTTCAAACTTGGAAACTGTTAAATTTAGGAAAATTAAGCATTAGTGTGAACAAGTGAAGCTTGTGATGAAGTAAAAATGCTGAGAGGAAGCTTAAATCATCTGACGAGTGGTATTCTTCAACACGATTTAAAGTAATGTTGCAAGATGTATGCAAATACTTTCTTCTCTTTTTTGAGAGATATGAACCAAATTTAATTTGGGAGGTGCTGCATTTGCTCATATCCTTGTCGTCTTCTACGGTAGATGCTGCCTTCAAGCATCGCGCTTGACAAGGTAATCAGTATGTTGATCACTGACTTTGGCATGTTGCTCCATCATCATATTAACCTATCATTATCTGCATGTCGTTTGTCGTGTCAGAAACTCGTAATTGTTAGGCTCTGTGTAACATCCAACACAGTGACATATGGTTCAAACTGCTGCGAATAAAATTTTAATATTTACTTGAGTTCAATTTTTTTCAGGTGTGCAACCAGGAAATCGCAGGGACGTAATTACAACGAGTGATCGTTACAATCTATTCAGTAACGGCTCATTATTGATTAAAAATGTGGAGGCTTCTGATGAGGGCTATTACTTTTGCCAGGCCTCCAATGGGGTGGATGAGGGCCTCAGCATCGCCATGCACTTATACGTTGATGGTGAGTGTGATGCATTTTTGATACGTGAAATCCAATAATCAATTTTAACTTTCTTTATGAATTCCAGATATTCGTCGTTTTAAAAAATCATGATAGTTTAAAACGTTTTTCCTGTTCATGTATTTGGGCAGTGTATTCTTGGTACATTAGCTCCGTCCGTCCTCCCTCCCCACCCCACCCCACATCACTGATGCTGACTGTGGGGTAATTAGAATTGAATTGAAATGGAATTGAATATCATTGAAATAGAATTGAATATAATTGAAATAGAATTGAATATAATTGAATAGAACTGAACAGAATTGAATATCTCTAGAATACCCTAAACCTGTGAATAAGCACGAATCTCCATGTAAAGAAATGAGGACAAATACTTTTCTTGCACTGCCGATTATGCCCTGCTCCAAATGTGCACAAAATGTTTGTTTCAACCTTATTTTGTGTATTATACAAGAATGACAATGGTCTTACTTGTCGCAACGCTTTCTTTTTGTCTTTGTTTTTTGGTGTTTGACCAAAGCTACCAAAAATGTGCATAAAAAGGTAATTGATTGAGCTCGTCAACCGCCAGACAATTACTGCCAGCCTACGAACCGATAGGAGAAGCCAACTTCCTATTAGTGTATATGGCAGAGCAGGGTATAATCGATTTCTACAATTCAATCGAGCAAACATTGCGTTCATGTGTAAATTTCTATTAATCGTAGGCCAGTCCATGCTCTAGCTATTTTCACAGAATTTAATCAAACTTAAGACTATTTCAAAAAGCCTTAATTCGCAGACTCGAAATGCCAAATGTTTTCAACGATAGTTTAACGTAAACACAAATGAAAGAGGTCAATACTGTATAATTATCTGATTTACATTGCAACGTTGTTAATTTCAGTTCCCCCCTCTGCCAAAGCGATCAATACCAGCTTAGTGGCGAAAATTCGTCAAAACCTAACGTTAATTTGCGACGTGAGAGGTGATGAGCCATTAGATGTGACGTGGCACAGAAATGGATTAGCACTTCAAATTGCTAAAAACTCCAGGTCGGCCTGTTGTGGCGATTTGTTGTTTCGCCATAAAACATTCATTGGACCAAAACAATGAATAATTAACACTCTAATCAATGTTCACATCTTAATTACAGACTAAAAGCGCATTTGTATTCTTTGGCGCACTCCAAAACCTCGGAATTAATTATACGAGCTACTCACCGAGAGGACACGGCAATGTTTGCTTGCGTAGCAAAAAACTCATTCGGTGAACACAGCGCAAATATAAGCGTTACAGTGCAAGGTAATAAACACTTTATTTGATATGCACTAAGTCCATTTCAATTAGCGCATACGTGTCCTTGTCATTACGCTGGGAACGTTTCGTTTCAGAGCCTCCTGATCAAGTGAAAAAAATCAAATTAGCGAAGGCGTTGAGCAGAAGCGTCGAATTGTCATGGGGACAACCATTTGATGGAAATCTACCCATTTTAGGGTACACTATTGAATATCGACCAATGGAATTAGGTAATGAAATATGCTTATACCAAACAATTGCAAAATCATCAAATAACTCAACGAGGTCATGCAAATTGGAGCTAAAGAATGCAAAGATCGTAAATCCTGTTACAAACCCTCATCATTATAGATAGCGAAAACTGAAGTATGATATACATGTAATTGGTGGATCAATTAACATTGAATCGAATCATTGATATTTACTCATTGTAGCATACAATAGTAGAATTCGTGGATGGTTTCAAAACTATTTTTTCAGTAATTTTTTTACAAATTCAGATTGATAATTTGTCAACACATATTGATACCACCTTTGTTTTAATTCAAAAACAAATTACTATAATTTCCATTACCTCAAATACAAGTTGTATAATATATTTTCTTCAGCGCAAAATAACTTGAAAAGATGTTTTCTTTCGATATTACTTTATTGAGGGTAGACATACAGTATGCACACTACGTTTACATGATGTCACTCAGTCCTGTTGCATTCTGGGCTGCGAGTCTCCAGGGTTGGTTCCATAAATCCGACGGTGGAACTACACGTATTACCTTATGTTGTTTTCTCTGGAGGTTTTGGCACCACAGAAGGCAACAGGACGAAATTCCCTTAATACTTGCATGTACCTATTGCATAAACCTATTGATTTTCTTGATTAAACTAAGCCACTTGTGATGAAATTGAGTAACTCATTAAATACACCAATTGCTAATGCGTGTACTGACAGAAACTGGAAAACCTCTCGACTCCAAAAATATATCCGTCACTGCTGATGGCACAACTTTGACAATTGCTGATTTGAAACCAGCCACACCCTATCAAATTCGAATATTTGCACACAACAAATTAGGTGAAAGTAATGCCAGCCAGGTTTTGGAAAATGTCACAGCCGAGGAAGGTGAGAGTAACGTGGAACCTTTTATTACTACTGAATGAACTTCAATATTATTCTTATAATTAATGTATTTTTTAAATATTGTTATTTCATGTCATTTCAGCGCCATCAGCTCCTCCTCAAGAAACTCAAGTCAATGCGATTGACACTCATACAGTGAAAGTAACTTGGAAGGTAAGGCTTGCCGCATGTTTGAATACCGTGCACATCAACTATAAATTAATTGCCGCATTTACATCCAGATATTAATTATTTAAATCACAAACAACGCTGACTACGCATTCGTGACCCATAGAAATTTTAATGTATTACACTGCATAATGTACATAACTGCATTGCCTAAAAGGGCCATAATCATGCCTGCTGTGACTCGTAAAAACAACAAAGCAAAATAGCTACTTGATATGCAGTATAATAAGTTATTAAAACCGCAATGCATTGTTATTATTTCTCTTCAACTGCATGGTAGAGTAGTATTTCGATTTCACAAGCAAAAGTTACAGATAACTCTAAAAGCTATATTTGAACATGTCTGGCATTTGCTGCTATTTGACATCCCTTAGCCAATTAGTTTGAGTTGTACGAGCGCGTATTATCCTTGTGTTACACGTAAAAATTAAAACCGAAATTAGACAACAAAAATAGCCAGTTGTATTAATAATGTATGAGACGGCAAAAAAAGATATGGCTCCAATATTTCGTATCACCACACAGGCGATAGGAGCCAAATATAGACAAATAAGGTTAAGTGTATGGACCAAGTAAAAACTATTGTTGTAGTTATACAATTTAGTCAAACGTCTTGCTCTCAAAGTATGAGTCAAAAGAATATACTAGGAGGACGTCGAGGAGAACGTTTTAAAATATACTTTATAACAATAGTTCACGATATACATGTACGTTAAATAGCAATTCCATTTTAGTAACATCCACATTTATAAAATATCCCTTTAGTTTCCCCGTAACATAGGATTTTATGAATAGACTACTGAATATTAGTATGAATTGCAACTACATGTTTACAATGTTGTATACATTACAAGAAAAAAGAAGCACCGGGTTCATTGACATAAACACTATTTTTTTATATCGTAATGCATGAGCAGCATGTTATTTTTTATAATCGATTGGTGTAGCCTATTTTATACAAACTGCACATGCAGCATGCATGTGCATCAATTTTCATCAATATTATTTATCTTTTTTTTTCAAATAATACAGCCCCCAAAACCAGAATTTCACAATGGGAAACTTCGTGGGTATCGTGTGGGCTATAAAATTCAGGGTTTAAATGACCCCTGGCAGTACAAGCCGATCGATATAACCAATGGAAGCAAGGACTTGTCCGTCACTATTGGAAATCTAAAAAAGTTCACTATATACGAGTTCGTTGTTGAAGCCTATAATGGACCAGGGCGAGGACCACCATCAGAGCCCATATTGGCTGCAACTGCTGAAGACGGTAAGTGAAATTTGTGCATATCCTCACATGAAATAAAGATATATTCAACTTAGTATATTGTTGACATATTTTATCACAGTTCCAGGGGCTCCTCCCCAGGACGTCAGGTGCACCCATCTGACAGCCAAAAAGATTCACATGACTTGGCAATCACCTCCTCCAATGTCAGTGAATGGGATACTGCAAGGGTATCGCATTTTATATAAGCCAGTCGAGGAATGGTATGGTAAGGAAAGCTGACAAGAACATCAGTCAATGTACATTTTTTAAAGACAAAGGATCATTTCTTTATTTTATTTTGTTACAGAATCCACACCCGTGCGAAATTTCACATTGAAATCCAATAAGTACACCATTGAAGGCCTTCGAATATACACCAATTACAGCTTGCAAGTGCTGGCCTATACAAAAGCAGGGGATGGAGTAGCAAGTCAGCCAATTTACTGCAGGACGCTAGATGATTGTAAGCTCTCACTTCACTGCATAGCATCTGTTATTCACGAAACGTTATGTTTCGCTAACATTGCTTGTCCAATTAACATAAAAATATGTATGTGCACATTTTAAACTCAGTTCCAGAAGCCCCGGCAGCCATAATGGCAGTTCCGACAGGAGAAGACGGAGTGATAGTTGCCTGGAAACGCCCTTTGCAAGTGAATGGGGAATTAAAGCACTACGAAGTTTATGTGAGAGAGCTTGATAATCCAATGAAGGTAAATACACAGCGCAACCTTTTTCCTTTCCAGTTTACTGCTAATGCGCAATTAACATTGCATTAAAATTGCATTGCAACATCAAAGGCGTGCGAATTGCCTGTTAAATACGTTGGGTAAATATGAGCTGCCCTCTTGTGCCGACATATTTGTCACGACATCATTGACCACACAGGGGACAAAATGCGAATTTAACTCCGTGCATAAAATTGCCAAGTAAAACCACCCTGTCCATTATTTCCAGGACTTAAAAAAATATCAGACCCCGCCTACTGATACTCATATTGAAATCAGGAATCTCGTGAAGAATTTTCGATACGAATTCTACGTGACGGCTTCAACGTCAGTAGGCGAAGGAAAAGGCACCAAACCGATAATCGAAAGCCCGGAGGGTCCCTTGGGCAAGTTCTCTAGGAATTATTACATTTTGCATTGAAACTTTACTTGACATCAGCTTGGAAACATTTCTTTTTTTTTGCATTCAGTGGCCGCGAAAGTAGTCGCCTTTGATGACAAAATTGTCGAAATATGGAAATCGAATTTGACCCTTCCATGCCGTGCTGTGGGCGTTCCAACGCCTGATCAGAGATGGTTTGCTAGGTGCGAATTAAAACTTTTAAATGTTTTCCGCAAGCCTACACCATGCTGATATTGAACATAGCCACGTGCAATATTACAGGGATAAACCCATCAAGGGCTCAGACCGCTTTCAAGTTAATCAAGAAGGTGCCTTAACAATCTACAATCTACAAGGGGAAGATGCAGGATCATATTCGTGCCAAGTGAAAAACGAGTTTGGAAATGACAAAATTGTGTATGACGTGAACGTGTTAGGTAGGCACGCCTCTATTTCATACCGGTATCATAACTCGCAACGACGGAAATAATTTCGATTTCAACGTCATGATTTGCTTTTCAGAACCACCTCATCCACCAGAAATCAGCATAGTGACCACGACGTTAACTTCCATCGAAATAAAGTGGACTCCAGGAAAAAATGGTGGCTTAAAGATCGAAGGCTACGTTTTATACTACCAATCTGCCTCGATCAAGCTGCAGAAATTGAACATTTCCAAAAACGTTGTAACCCATAAGCTGGAAAACCTGAAATGCGGCACTAAATATCAATTGGCCATGTCGGCCTTTAATCGACTTGGCATTGGCCCAAAATCGTCGACTCTGGAATCATCGACCGATGGTGGAGGCACGTTGATATAAAGGAAAAATTGAATCGGTAATCGATGCACGGTTCAGACATACTAAATCATTTTCATCTTCCACATTAGTGCCAACAGTGCCAGAGAAAATCAAATTGATCGATGAAGATCCCAACTCAGTTGGTCTGCACCTCACCTCTTGGACCAACAATGGCTGCCCCATTCACCGCTTCATTGTCGAATATAGGTTGAAAACCACCAAAAAATGGCTTCTCCTATCCGAGACTGTGAAGCCGGAAGAAAAGCATTACACCATCGATAAACTGCAGCCAGCCACGTGGTACACCCTTCGCATGACGGCAGAAAACAGCGCAGGAAAGTCCATAGCCGAACATGATTTTGCCACGCTAACAAATGCAGGGGGTAGGAAACTTGAGAAACTTTACAATCATCAAGTTGGGATGAAACGTTATAAGCGTTCATCCTTAAACTGATTTGGAATTTCGGTGATGTAACTAATGCACCACTACTGGCTATGATTCCAGGAACAATTGCCCCAGAAGAAGCTGCCGATCAAGGCTTTATTGAGCACACTGGCCTATTATCGGACTGGGATCAGTGGATAATAGTTGCCACTGCCAGTGCCATCACTGGCTTATTATGTATGCTTGTTATTATATGTCTATGTGTCAAACGCAAGAAGAGACAACAGAGAAGAAAAAGAGGTAAGGGTGACATTATGTATTACTAGTTTTGCATCATTGGATGGATATCCTCCACTCATCCACTTGTTTGTTTTTGAAAATAGCCCAAGCTGGGGATCCACCAAAGCGCAATCTGAATAAACGTGACAGCAATGGTGGAGGAGGAATAAGTTTTGCATATTTAAGAGGCAATCCAGAAAAACTAAGGCTGGGAAAAGGATATTTCTGTAAAAAAGGTACAAATGCAAATCTTATGAAGAATCCGGAAATCCCCTCAACCTAACGCAGTGAAAGCTTATTGTATTATCTGTAAAACTAACAGATATAACGTTATTCGCATATATAGAAATGTGCTTTTCCAATCACTTTTCTTAAGGGGAGATTTCCAATAATAGAAAATCCAGTTTTTTCAAGCCTAAGTACAAATATTCAGGCAATCATTATATTTGAATTTTTTTTAAATTTAAAATCTTCCCAAATGCCAGCCATTCAATCCATTCCAAAGCCTCTCCAAATGCCAGCCATTCAATCCATTCCAAAGCCTCTCCCATCCATCTTTACATCATGCATCACATTTTCTTGCCATTTTATTGTGCCATTTCAGAAAAGAAGTCCGATTTGATGCCCTATGCAACATCTCATCTCAGTAACCAAGAAATGGCGTTATTTTCAAATCATGCTTCATCGCCAACAGATGTAAGGATACGATCTTTTGAAGAAATTGTTATCCAGTTAGCAGCATAAATACTCGTATCGAAACCTATTTTTCTCGCCATTAGTCGGAGCCCATGGACACAACAGGAAAAGCCAACGGCCAGACACCACAGAGGTTTGCCAGACCAAAGCCTTATCAATCAGGTAAGGATGAAACAGATAATTTTCAAGACGTAAACAACTCTTAAATATATTTTTGATTATTCGTTTAGGGTTTCGTACCCCCACACACGATCCTTATAGCAGAGGGATGCGAGTCCCACATCCTGTACCCATTCCTACAGCACCCCCTATGCCCGATACAGCATCCATACACAGGAGTATAGGTTCGTACAGTAAACATGTTATATGACATGACATATAAGCTAAATTATAAATTTACACGCATAGTTTTCACTTAAATGTGTTTAGTTGTTTGTGTTAAGTAAAACTATTAGTTTTAAGACATCCTTACTTTATGCAAGCATTGTTACTTTCAGGTCCCCCACCAAATTTTGACTCGGGGCAGTTAAACAGCATGAAAAGTGCAACGCCTATAAAATCAAATAGTAAATATTTACTAAGGTAAGTCGTCACCTATTATTAGCCATTTCATGGGAGGGAGCTTATCCAGATTCGAAAAAAAAAATTATTTGGAGAAAAAGTATTTATGTAAATAAAGATTTCTGTCAATAAATGAAGCATCACGTCATCATACAAAATAATTTTGTCTTTATAAAGGAACCTGGGTGCGAAATGTTTAGTTTTAAATAAAAATCATTTGGGTTTCTCCTGGTCATACAAGTTTTGTTCACATTGCACAATTGATGGGAATAAATTCTTGTAGTTGATATCTGTGCCCACCACTCATCACTTACATGCCTTCATTGAATTATTATGTTTTGTATTATAAGAATCAGCTTCTGCGTTACTCTACTTCCTAATGAGGGCCAAAGTGGTTAATTAATCTTTTATAAATAGTCTATTACTCTATTACTCTTGTCACAGCTTCCAACATACGATTGGTAACAGACGCGAACTTGATATTATCATCTTGAATAGACATTTCAGGACCTAAACTTGTAAAGACAAAGTTGTTTTAGGGCAATAAGATAAACTTATAGCCAGCTAACATCTCTAACTGAGAAGCATGCAGATATTTTGCTTTGCATGGCATGGCGTAAAGTGTGTTTCATTTTTGGTTGCTATTAAATTTGCTTATTGTTTGACCTTGGTGCTTTTTCCCAAAATTGTATCAAAATGGGACATGCTCTGACAAATTCAGAAAAAAACGTTTAGCCGCAAGTACCGGTTAACGTGCTTCTTGCTTTTCTGCTAAAGTATGCTTTTATTTTGTAATTATTGCATTTATTGAGCAGTAATTTTATAATTAGGGAGTTTAAAGGAGATGCAAAAACATCCGAAACAACGTTTGTTTTTCCACCGCCATTTCAAGATGTATGTTCTTCAGCATCAGGGAATGATGTAACAGAAAATAGTTATGAAAATGTTCCCTCAGGTACTTTCATTTCTGTCAGAAAATGGCTTTTGCACAATACATTAACAATGCAGCCAAAATACGATTAACGGACAGATCAATGCCTAGTCAAGTGTGAATGTCCTTTTAGTCTATAGGCTACTTGCATTTTGGCATTGTGTAATAGCATGTAATTGCATTTGGAACATCCATACTCCACATAAACGTTAGCTGATTTGAAATATAAAATAAAGAAAAACCTCTGGTTATCAGCATATTCATTTCACTTGCAATTTATGTGTGCGTATACCCGTCGTATTTTGGAAGCATAACCGACAAACAACTCATTCTTCTCCCTTTCTTGTGTATCCCAAAAAATACAAATCCTAACAATTAATGAAGCGCTCATCAAAAGGGGAAAATATCATAAAAGGTTAATTGCATTTGGGCCACCTTTCATTATCACTTTCTCTACATAAATTGCGAATTATTTCGTCCGAATTCAACAGTAACAATTATCAATTAATGATGCAAGCAATGCAAAAATCGTCTATCATGTTAGAAAATCAGTTTGAACGATTTAGCATATAATGTATTGCAAAGTTGCTTAAGGATCTACTCATACATGTAAACTTATTAATTGCAATATTAAATATGTAAACACGCATAAATCACGTTCAAAATTGCATGATTTCCTTATAGTATTTTGAATATTCGGACGAAAAAAATCGCAATCTGCGTATGATATATCTAATTAATTTCTTGTTATCCTTGCAGGTCCCCCTCATTGTCCAACCAATATCCCTCCAAGACCTAAACTTACGTTCGGTCTATCAAAGTTGCAATAATCGCCAAAAGTGAATGTAAGTTTCTGCAATAGCCTAAACTAAGCTGAATTCCAACAACAAAAACAACAAGATTATTATGTAATGTATGAGGCATAATAGATTCTACCTTATTTTTTTCTAGGTAAGATAGAAATAATCGCCGTGTTCATAATAAAATGCAGCTGTTTCATTTGTAAATAACTATTACTCTACAGAAGGGAAGAAACTTCATCCAATTAACAACTGTCATAGCCAACGTACATCACAGCATAATCATTTCATCGATTCAACCATTTTGATAAGCCAATTATTTAGAAAAAAAAAAGATTAGCGTTAGCATTGTAATGGTTTGTAAACTAATTCATTTTTTACCGTCAAAAATTCGGTTGGTTGGTGATTTTGATAGGTCTAGGTCAAGATTAAAGTCCCAAACGTATTCAAATAAACCCTGACGCGCAAAACCTTGAAACGTACAGTTTTCTATAGGTTTCTATATAAACCGAAAATGCCATGCTTTGCCCAGATTTTATGGTAAATTCATCCAAAAGCACATTGGTAGTTGGCTAACATTTATTATTTTATAAAAGTAAAGTGCATTTTATGAAAACTTTGAAAGATTGTTTGGTCCCCGGAAAAATATGCAAATTAATATATAAGTATTAGCGTAAAATGTCTAGTTATTATTTGAAAAGAACATCTAGATCTCGAGACTAACTTCCAGGTAATTCGTCATTTATGCAATGCTAGCGAATTCACAATAATGTTACCTGAAAGTCCCACTGTACTTTAAACAGATGTTTTTAACACAATGTTATGATCACGGTTGAGATCATGCAGTTGTAACTTTAACAATCCAAAATTGCGAATTAAGAATGGACAACCTTATAACAGAAATCCTATGGACAATAACTATCATTTGAACACATGACAGATGAAAAAGTGGAAAACTACAGCGTGTATATATTTAAATGTTGTAAATAAGCTCAAGAGAGATTAAAGTGGCAATCAATACATAATGTTAAAGTTTTAGAGAGGTCAAGATGGAAAGTACATTTAGTGAACCGATGTAACAAGCTACCAGCAAGAGTTAAGCAGTGGATTCTCAGATGCTTTAATTTACTTTTTCGACACATGTGATTCTTTTCTTTGCCATGTAGTTTGTGAAATACGACAATGCTGGAATGCATAGTACCTACAAAGGTCTTCCAAAACAATCGCATACTGCTTATACTCATTATTTTTAATGACAAACAATTGTGTTAGTAGATTAAGACATTCTAATTAAATATGGTAGGCCGACCCATTTGCATTAGCAAGTAGCGTTGATGTTCATTTGGTTCATCTCAATTAGACGGAAAATTCTAGGATATTTATAAAGTATACCAGCGCCATCAAAGACTGCTTAAAAAAAGTTAAAATGTTTTGTACATTGAAATATTATGCAAATATATACCCTATGTTTTAAAAATGGCAAGGAAAATATTAAATCAGGCTAAAGTTATGGTAGTTTACAAAAATGATAAAAAGTCAAACTTAATGAACCAATGAGTTTGGCAATATAACAATATATAAGTAAACCAGGACTGCATAAATAACACACTGCCATTCAACTAAGCATCTACAATTTAACTAAAACTTTTCTTACTTTTTTATTAATGATGGCACCAAATATTTAGAAAACCAATTGAAAACTAAACCTCACTGCATGTAATTCAAAGTGTATATAATGAAATTAAACATTCCTTCCCTGCACCTTTTTAAATGGATAAAGTAGACCATTCTGACAGAATTTCTACCAAACTGTAAATAAAAATACATGTATATGTAAAACATGCATGTCCAAAACAATGATATTTAGAAGGGAAAATGATCTTTTTAAAATTGAGTACTGTTAAAACAAAAACATTAGTTATAATTATATATAGTTTAGGCATTGCTACTGTTTGCTCAAATGTTTTTATACGGTTACGAAAAACTTTCGGTTAAATCTGTTGTTTCATATAGTCTACAGAAAATATCTCAGAAAAAGTAAAAACTGAATTGTGCATTAATGTATCAAGTTGGCAAAACCTGGCATCGTTGAATTGTATCTACAATCTACAAAGGAAATACAGTATAGACATGTATACCCCGGAATGTAACATTAAGAATACTTCATGCAAGATGAAAACAGAAAGACTTTCAAATGAAACTAAGCAAAATACTACTAAAATATATTTGAATCATTCGCTACAGAATGTTATGGAACCAAACATACTAAATTATTTCAATTATTCTTTCGTTAAAATTGCATGTATTTTTAGAAGAATGTTGACATAATAAAGTCGTTAATTAAGATATCACGACAAAATTAATTTAACAAATTGTGATGCATTATTTTATTAAAATTCTAGACAGATTTAAAATGCTTTGCGTGAATTATACTAGTTGTATTTACAACATTTCGATATGTACCGTCTTATTTTGATCAATCGTTGATCAACTAGCCTTCTAGAAATGCGGGTGTTTCGACAACAAGCCAGATTTTGATGACTTTGATTATTTTTTTTTCCTAAATGTAGGAACACCTTAAGTTTTTTGGTGGACTCCAATAGGTGGTTTAGTTCTCACATTGTGTTAAATGACTGAGTCTACATTCCTTTAGTAGCGATTTTTCTGTGATAATGTTTGCCATCTGGAAAACGATAGGCGTTCACTATATAAGTATTGTTAGTTGTCAAATCGAAACAATAAAAGTTGTTTGTAGAAATATGTAGAAAAAGTCATAATAACGCGTTACTTGATATCCTTACTAGCCAAGTTGCTTTATTTTATTTCCAGCGTTAAAAAATGCAAAACGTTGGGCAACGCGTAATTTCATACTAAAAAAACCTTTGCGTTAATTCACTAGCTTCGTCATCCAAACATATAAAGGGTGTTTGAGCAATAAAAGTAATTTTTGTTTGCGAGTCACGTATAAAAGGCATTTAGATATTTAGATATTTTGGATTGCATTTCTGAAATCCTTCCCGTTTTTTTCAAATTCCTGTCTTGTTTTCAAAAAAATATTTGCAATGTAACAGCTATCATAGATAGTAAAATCATAAATTGATTACTCGTTTCTTATCACATTACTTTATTACTAGAATATCATAAAATGTTTTCTCGAACTATCAAATATATTGAACAAAATTTAATTTTTCCATGAAGAACTAAGCCATTGTAAAATATTTTTTGATAAAACGTCATGAATTACTAGAGATGAGTTAAGATAATTTGTAAAATGTCCCTCAAAAACATCAATCGAGAGACAATAATAATAAATATTTAAAGCCTTTTCTAACGTATAAAAAATTATTTTACAAGTATTTTAAGGGCATGTTTTATGAAGCATGAGCTTTTGACGTGCATTTCCAACCAACATCATTTGATGTGTGCTTTTATGCAGTTTCGAAATAACTGGCAATTGCTAAACATGTGAAAGAAAATGAGAATGGTCAATCCCAATCAATCACCAAACTCAAGACTTCTGTGACTTTTAACATTTAATTTTGTTATATTACTATAGAAAAGTGGTAATTTCGGATATTCGGCAAGCTGACAGGAAAGATAAACAATACAAAAGTAATTTTAACTTGCATGTGAAAGGCAAACTAAGGGCTTCAAATTGTCACGTGATTTTAGTCCATATTTGAGAATCTGCATGGCTCAAGAAATAAGATAAAATACACAAGCTGATAACAAGACTACATGTAAGCTTATATTCAACACTACACTTTCGATAAATACATGTAGAGTATATTAGCATAGAGTGGCATGTGAACATGGAGCCGGAAGTTATCCAATAGTTACACTCCCATGAACATTTCTTTATAGATAAAGATGTAAACATCACTAATAACCAACTCAGCATATTTTGCCCTAATATTGTTGACTTGCATTGCTGTACGCGGCTACAAAAAGCCATATTTAGATGAGATTTCTATTCAGCGGTTCCGTTTCTAGTCCAATCCACTAAATATAGCTCGTGGCACGTTACTCAAGAATGACAAATTCGTGGAAAATGTTCATTCCAGGAAACAACGTCCACGATTTTGGATTTTTTCCAAATTACAAACACATGTTTGGTGAACATCCAACCATCAGTCGGAAACGAAAAGATTTTTTCAAAAGCAATTTTTATTTCATGTAACGGTTGTGGGGTAAGAACTTAAGAAATGCAAATTATTTTCAATATTGGCAGTGCATATTATTCTTTGTCAAGAGTGCCGATGTAACTGTCAACGTTACAAATGTGGTGTTTTTTATACAACCGTTTCCATTTCGACAACTTCAGTCAGGATAGATAAATCTGAACTGAGCTTTCGCTGCAAGTAATTGCA
>JAQFYZ010000219.1:0-56955 GCA_034695085.1 Cylindroiulus punctatus | reverse complement strand
AACTGCAGTGTTAAAAAGTGAAGAATTGCAGTGTTAAAAAGTAAAAATTGGAGTCTGAAGTGAAATTGCAGTGTTAAAAAGTGAATAACTGCAGTGTTAAAAAGTGAATAACTGCAGTGTTATAAGTAAAAATTGGAGTCAGAAGTGAAATACTATAGTAAAGCGACAGTAAAATTGCAGTGTTAAAAAGTGAAGAACTGCAGTGTTAAAAAGTGAATAACTGCAGTGTTATAAGTAAAAATTGGAGTCAGAAGTGAAATACTATAGTAAAGCGGCAGTAAAATTGCAGTGTTAAAAAGTGAAGAACTGCAGTGTTAAAAAGTGAAGAATTGCAGTGTTGAGAAGTGATGAATTGCAGTGTTAAAAAGTGAAGAACTGCAGTGTTAAAAAGTGAAGAATTGCAGTGTTAAAAAGTAAAAATTGGAGTCTGAAGTGAAATTGCAGTGTTAAAAAGTGAAGAATGGCAGTAAAATTGCAGTGTTAAAAAGTGAAGAATTGCAGTAAAATTGCAGTGTTAAAAAGTGAAGAATTGCAATGTTAAAAAGTGAAGAATTGCAGTGTAAAAAAGTAAAAATTGGAGTCTGAAGTGAAATTGCAGTAAAATTGCAGTGTTAAAAAGTGAAGAATTGCAGTGTTTAAAAAATTCAAAATTGGAGTCTGAAGTGAAATTGCAGTAAAATTGCAGTGTTAAAAAGTGAAGAGTTGCAGTGTTAAAAAGTGAAGAGTTGCAGTGTTAAAAAGTGAAGAGTTGCAGTGTTAAAAAGTGAAGAATTGCAGTGTTAAAAAGTGAAGAATTGCAGTGTTAAAAGTAAAAATTGAAGTCAGAAGTGAAATACTGTAGTAAAGTGGCAGAAAAACTGCAGTGTTGAAAAGTGAAGATTGGAGTTTGAAGTGACCCACAAGCAAAAGAAATGTATTTCAAATGCATTTTGAAATACATTGCAAAATGTATTTTTCAGAAAATGCTCCACGATGCCTTTTTAAATGTAAACAGAAATGCATTTTACTAATGCATTGCACAATACATTCAGCAATATTGTTTTATGAAATTCAGTGTCCCATATGTACATTGAGACATAAATGTATTTCATAATGGATTGTAAATGGATTCTAAAATGCATTTATCATAGAGCTTTTTCTGAAAAATACATTTGCAATACATTTTACAATTTGCAATGTATTTCAAAATGCATTTGAAATACATTTCTTTTGCATGTGGGGTGCTATTGTAATTTATTACATTATTAAAAATTCAATTCTAAATTACGTTGAATTTTAGGAATTAATCAAGATGATCTTTCATTCTAAATCTAGAAATTATGTGGTTTTAATTTTCAAGTGTAGTCAACAATATATTCTGCAATACACACACAATACATTACAAACTATTTCACAATGCATTGCACAATACCATATGAGCATATGGGATGTATTATAGAATGCTCAATAAATACATTTTACGATGCATTTTATAATTGATTATGAAATACATTTATGTCCCATTCTACATATATTTTGAAATGAATTTCCTATAATGTATTGCTAAATGCATTGCTTTTCCATGTGGGGAAGCACTGCAGTAAAGCGGCAGAAAAACTGTAGTTTTGTAAAGTAAAAATTGTAAAGTGAAGTGAAATAGTAAAGCTGCAGCTTAAAAACCAGCTGTGAAAAGGTAAAACTATAGTGAATTTCAAAGTATAATTATGAGCTTTCTTGATATGCCAAACTGAATTAATTGGGTGTCGTATAGCAGAAGCACAGTCATTGTGCACATTTACACCTGAAGTAAAACTGAAACCTACAAACATAAAACCGCTATACAAATTTCAGGTGCAAGCTGCAGTTATATTGCGGAAATTTCCAAGTGGTAATTTCCACTTCAAAAAAAGACTGGCAATAATCGATATCGTTTCGATTGACCTTCTGCGTTGCTCAGCGACACATACATGTACAATAAAATGTCACCAAGAACAGAAAAGCAGAAACATGGGAAACATGTAGTTGTAGCATTTTTAAGCAATTTTTTTAGCATTGCATATTCAGACGAAAACGTTAGTAGCAACATTCTTTAGTCGGCATTCACGAATGTAATTAACGCCTTAATTGGCCTCTCTCTCATCCGACTAGACTGTCTAAAAATAGCAACACCAACGATGTCCATTTGAGAGCATACAGAGGGCGAAAGTTACCATCGAGAGAACCTCAGGGACAGGATTCATGAGGCTCGGTGGCAACCTGTGCATAATGCATGTGGTTTGAGAGTGCACCCCATGCATATGAAAAAGTTTCTGCAGAATTAATTATCAATTATGCAGTCTGCAGAAAATTGTGCAGAATTATGCATAGATTTGATATCTTTTTGTGCATAATATATTATGCAGAAATATGCATAGATTTGATAGCTTTATCTGCAGAAATATTTATGCAGATCTGATACCCTATGGAAATTAACAAAATGTCCATATTCTTATCAAAATTAATGCAGGTTCCCATATTTTATCAGAACTTAGTATAAAACTGTCATACTTTTATCATAATTTATTACGAAGTTCGCATACTTTTACCAAATATCATAAAGTTCACAGCCCCTGCATATAAATACTTGTGCTTCGGGGCACTAAGGGTTTGCAAAATTTTTTAAAAGCCAATTCATTTTTTTTGCAATTTTGTTAATTTTTTTTGCAAAAACCGGTTCATTTTTTTTTGCATCTTTTGCAAAAACCGGTTCATTTTTTTTTTGCATCTTTTGCAAAAACCGGTTCATTTTTTTTTGCATCTTTTGCAAATTTTGCAAAAACTTTTTGCAAAAACTGGTTTACTTTTTTTCCATTTTTTTTGTATCTTTTTGCAAATTTTGCTACAACTGCCTAATTTTTCTTTGCATCTTTTGCAAAACCCGGTTTACTTTTTTGCATCTTTCGCAAATTTTGCAAAACCTGTTCAACTTTTGTATTTTTTGCATCTTTTGCAAATTTTGCAAGAAGCGGTTAATTTTTTTGCATTGTTTTGGGCATCTTTTGCAAAACAGGTTCACTTTTTTGCATTTTTCTGCATCTTTCGCACAGTTTGCAAAAATAGTTGATTTCTTTGCATTTTCTCTGCAAAAACCGGTTCATTTTTTTCCATTTTTTTTTGTATCTTTTGCAAATTTTGCTACAACTGCCTAATTTTTCTTTGCATCTTTTGCAAAACCCGGTTTACTTTTTTGCATCTTTCGCAAATTTTGCAAAACCTGTTCAACTTTTGTATTTTTTGCATCTTTTGCAAATTTTGCAAGAAGCGGTTAATTTTTTTGCATTGTTTTGGGCATCTTTTGCAAAACAGGTTCACTTTTTTGCATTTTTCTGCATCTTTCGCACACTTTGCAAAAATAGTTGATTTCTTTGCATTTTCTCTGCAAAAACCGGTTCATTAAATTTTTCTATTTTTTTTTTGCCAAAAATATGCAAAAGCAGTTCTTTTTTGGCAAATTTTTTTCGCCCTCATACATGAAAGCTGGTCCATTTGTCTACACTTGGGTAGGCTTCTTATCCTTCTTATCGTGAATAGGAAAGTTGGAATAATATTGGAGGTTTTTTTGCCAAAAATATGCGAAACCAGTTCTTTTTTGGCAATTTTTTCTCGCCCTCATACATGAAAGCTGGTCCATTTGTCTACACTTGGGTAGGCTTCTTATCCTTCTTATCGTGAAAAAGAAATTTGGAGTAATATTGGATATCTTGGGATGAAGGCGCAGCCCCCCCCCCCTCCCTTCCTGGATCCACCACTAGACAAAACAGGCGAAAATTGAACGTGTACGTGGGAAACCGCAGGATGATGAAAGGATATTTTTTAGCAAAATAGTAAATCACGAAAACCATTCGCTGACTTTGATGAAAGAAGCGTGTATGTAAAGGCGTCTTTCGAGCTTTGCCCCCCACGAGTGTGCGTTTGCACGCAGGGCGTGAGTCGTCCGCCAGAGGGCGCTTCCGCCTATCGCTCGCTCTGGTGGTCACGTGTCCGTACAGGGTGAGTGCGCGTGCGTCGCTCGTGCTCGTGCTCGCGCTGCTGATTGGCCGCGCCCGCCGTGGTCCCACATCACTCCACCGGGCCGGGCCCGGGGTTGCGATCCCCCGTCGACACTGGCATAAAAGGCCGGAAGCAGGACGGAGGAACACTCGGACACGCGTCAGACACCCGGAGGAGGATCAACGAGGCAACACGGTAAGAAACAAAAAACGCACTAACGGGAGTGGACCAGCCCTAAACTTGTAACGGAAATTTTAAAAATTATATTTTTTAAATTTTTTTTTGGTTTATATCCACCTGTAGTTTTCCTCGCAAATTTGAACTAATCTAAAAAAAATTTAAAAAAGCTGTTCAAATACATGTATGGTGTTTAAATATCGACTCCGGGACAAAAATTATAAAATTATGATTTGAACTTTTTTCAAACCTAAAAATAATTTTAATTACATCAAATACTTTTTAAGTATCTACTACATATTTGAAAAATATTTGAACTTATTTAAAAAACAATTAAAAAAGCTGTTTAAATACACGTACATGTATTAAAATGTTGTCTAAATTTCGACTCCAGAAAAACAATTATAGAATTATGATTTGAACTTTTTAAACTTAAACGTATCATTTACTGTCATTTACATCAAATAATTTTTAAGTATTTACTGCTTTTTAAAAATTATAAAATTGCGTCTAAAAACCCCCAAATTCTGGAGTCGATTTCCCTGACATTCGCTGACCCATCAGTAATTTTCCTGTCACTTTACCTCAAATTTGACAAGTCAATTGAAAGCTTTTATCATTATGCTGCTGTACGTTTTCTCGCAAATTTGGACTTTTTATTAATATAATTAATAAAAAAATTATTAAAATTTTTTTTAAATATATATATTTTTAAGTATTTACTACACATTTAAAAAATTATAAAATTGCGTTTAAAAAGTCAATTTGAGAGAAAAACACGTGTTGGTTGTGAATTTCCAGTGCCTTATTTCCCTGACTAATCAGTAATTTCCCAGTAATTTACCTCTCGAAGTTTGCTTCGATTTTTCGACAATTTCTTCAGGAATCTGATAATTACAGATAATAAGTTCTTATGAAGATCTCATCAATGAATGAATGGATGAAAACTTACATCAAATCAAGTCAGGCAAACTATTTATGGTTATGTCCTTAGCATGTTAGCCGGGGTTTCCCACTTGGGTTTACGACCCTAATTAAATTAACTAAGAAAAATCACAGCTACGTGACGTCACACGTGCTCGTCTATCAGGACAGCAACACGTGACAGTGTCAGCCTTGACTATTTGGTAACCCTGCAGAGTTGGGTTTCCGCGGATGGAACGAATCAAAGGTCAAGCTGACGGTCTGACCTTTGTCAGACCATTATACAGGGCGAGTCAAAAACATAGGGTGCATTACTTTTATCTGCAATTAACATTATTATACACGTAATTGCACGCATTAATTGTAAATAAATTAATGTTATTATAATATAACACGATTACTAAGTTAATAATTCAAAAAAAAAAAAGAAAAAATGGAATTCCATTAAGTCCAAACATTTTCACTCACCCTGTATCACCAACTGACCTCTGCGGAAAGAACAGTGGCAGTCAATTTGTAAAATGCGGTTATAAAAACAGTTTGAATGAAAATTTAACGGCCTATTAAGGGCTTGATGGGCCGTTACAGCCTGGTTAACAGCCAAGTTGTGACCTGATAGTCAATAAAGGCAGTTTTATGGTCGACCCTTTAGGTTTTGATATAAAAATTTCTGGAAAGTGCTATAAGGCGTGCGCGGTTGCTCGTAAACAGTGTGAAATTGACTGATAAACGAAATTTGGAAAGTATTTCCGGTCTGGACGCCATGTTGGATTTAAGTCACACACTGTGTACTCATTGTGAGACCTGCATGTCACGAGTGTGTGACATCTTAAAAAAGCAATGAAAAACATTTCGTAAATATTTACACCGTACATAGCGGGGAAATCTAGCTGAGATATTTCGTAATTTTAAGAAAAACAGTTCTGTTGTGATTAAGGGGTTCAGTTGTGACGTCATCTGACGCACGAGCTATCGAGGTCTGTGATGACCTCATCATGATGATGAAAACATCAGGTCATGTCCATGTTTGCAATTCCTCTGGTTTTTTTTTTGTATGTAAATAAACCAAAATAATTGTCATGTTGACATTTTCGCGTACAAGCGCCATGCATTTTTTACCATATTTTTTGAGAAATAAAAACAACTGAAACCTTCGACCTACAATTTTAATCTTTTGTAAACTAACGAAACTGCCGAAAGTTTGTTGTTGACATTTTTAAATTTTTTGGTTTTTTATTTGTGTGGTTATTACTTTTTCAAAATTCGACGCAATTTCATTTTAAATTATTAATTGAACATTTATTTTCAATGTTCAAATTCTCCGGTTGACAGTTAAAACATTACCGCGCGTTTTTTTTTAAATGTCATCAAATTTATCACAATTTAATTAATGATCGTAAACCCTGTTTTGTGAATATTTTGAAGGAGGCGTTCAATTTGGACACAACAATGAAACAGAATTTCATACCACTATTTCCAATTCACCATTAGATCGATTTCTCTATTATTTCTATAATTTCTCATTTAAAAAGCGCCAATTAATTCCTTCAAACAGCCACGTGTGAGCCACGTGGCATGAACTTCAAATTCGAACGTCAGCTGTTCAAACTTAATTTCGAATTAGTTGCAAATGAGATCGCGCGCTGTTCTAAATTTGAAAAACAAAAAAAAAAATTTCGAATGAGTTGCTCGCGCGCTGTTCTAAATTTAAAAAGGAAATAATTTCGAATTAGTTGCTCGCGCGCTGTTCTGAATTTAAAAAGGAAATAATTTTGAATTAGTTGCTCGTGCACTGTTCTGAATTTGAACAGAAAACATTTTCGAATCAGTTGCTCGTGCACTGTTCTAAATTTGAAAAACAACAAAAACAATTTAGAATGAGTTGCTCGTGCGCTGTTCTGAATTTAAAAAGGAAATAATTTCGAATTGGTTGCTCGTGCACTGCTCTGAATTTAAAAAGGAAATAATTTCGAATTAGTTGCTCGTGCACTGCTCTGAATTTAAAAAGGAAATAATTTCGAATTGGTTGCTCGTGCACTGCTCTGAATTTAAAAAGGAAATAATTTCGAATTAGTTGCTCGTGCACTGCTCTGAATTTAAAAAGGAAATAATTTCGAATTAGTTGCTCGTGTACTGCTCTGAATTTAAAAAGGAAATAATTTCGAATTAGTTGCTCATGCACTGTTCTGAATTTAAAAAAAAAAGAATAAGGTAGAGTTAGAAAGATAGGAATCTTTCCTTTTTGAAAATGTTACCGATTCAGCTGTGTGTTTTTATCCGCTATTTCCATGACACGAGTAAGTCATTGAGGAGGTAGGAAATACAAACAGGTGATGGTGGGGTGATCTGTATAGCACGATAAAACAGTCAAGGTCGATGCACACTCATTGGCTGCTCCCACCGTCACCATGGCTATTGTTCTTGGCTTCCTCATTAAACCAGGCCTCTTAATTGAGGCGATGACATTTGCCCAGAAAGAGTGAAAACCATCAAGGGCCACTTGCAAAGGTCTTTGCAAAGGTCTTTCAAAGGTGACCTGGGCCCTGTTGCACAAAAATGAGGAGTGTGAGGAGTTGACGAAGGGAACGAGGGATACTTGGTTAGGAAATTTTGAATACACCTCGCCCCTCACATTCATCAACTCTTCACTTTCATTTTTTCAAGCATTTTCATAAATATTCATGAGATTTTCTTTATTTTGAACAAACTTTCCTCATTTTTTCAAGGACTTGGTGAAATCATCATGAAGTCTCATGTAATTTCCATGAACTTTCCTCGTTTTTTCATGAAATTCAAGTAATTTTAACAAACTTTCACGTCATTTTCAAAAACTTTCATGTAATTTTCACCAACTTTCCTCATTTTTCGTGAGCTGTCAAATAACTTCCATGAACTTTCATGTAATTTTCATCAACTTTCCAGTAACTTTCATGTAATTTTCATCAACTTTCCAATAACTTTCATGTAATTTTCACCAACTTTCGTCATTTTTCGTGAACTTTCAAATAACTTCCATGAACTTTCATGTCGTTTTCATGGGACTGTCTTGTAATTTTCACAAACTTTCATATAACTTTCATGAACTTCTTTCAATTTGTCATCAACTTTCGTATAATTTTCATAAACTAAGTAACTACTTCTTGGCAAAAATCTGCAAAAGTTCGACTTTCAATGTTAGTTTCATTGAAACAGTGTTGGATTTGTCGTGTGAACCAATTTTCGTCCACCCAAGTTGTTGGCCCGGTTGCAGAGGCTTTTATTGCATTGTCGTTCAATTGTCGAAATTATAGTGGACGACATGAATGGCAACTCCGTGGCCAGCACTTCATAATCCAAGGTTGAATTTATTAGGAATTTGAACAGCAGGGGTCAAAGTTGAGGGGCGAGCAGCCATTCAAGCTGGCCTATCAACGAGACAGCTATAGTGTATGGGGGCGTTCAAATATGTCACCTCGTTTTCGTCATTTCCAGACCCCCCTTCGGACCCTCCCCCCTAGGTCATCATCGTCATCAACTGGACTTTTTCATCAAAATTTGAACATAAATGATGGACCTGAAAACTAATCTGAAAATCGAACTTTTCGAATGTAAACTCGTAAACCTGCCTTGACTAGAGTAATGAACTGGTAAGTCAAGTAGGTAAACAGGTTTACACGCAAGACTTACTTGGTTAAAAGCAAACTGAAAACCTGCACGTGTAAAACCTTAGAAACCTGTTGAACATGTCTGGCTTCTAAGGTTTTACACCTTAGACCACCTTACACCACATGGCAAAACATGTTTGCATGCAAGAGTAAAGTAAGCTGATAGCCTACATGTAAAACGGTGTGTTAGCTTGGTTAAAAACAAACTAAAAGCCCACATGTGTAAAACCTTAGAAGCCAGATATGTTAAATAGGTTTACATGAAGAGTTACTTTAAAGAGAAAACTGACAGCCTACATATAAGACCTTAGAATTCTACTATGTAATACATATTTACATGCCAGACTCACTTAGAGTAAAGCAAACAAAGCCTTCATTTGACACATTTGAGCCAGGTTTAAAAACGACTTTCAAGTACTGTATACTTGTACCGCGATAGTTTCGTACCGAGAGTTTAGAGCGAGTTGTCAGGCGATGTGAGTCAGTTTGACAGTGACAGTCATATTTCCATTCCAGTTTTTTGAAAGGTATCAATGGCCCAGAACAGCGTTGTGACTTGGCATTACCGAATCATTGCCGAGTCATCTTCAGGTTTTTCTAGGTTTTCCAGCCGGTACCAACCTTACACCGGCAAGCACCTCTCAAGTACGGTTGAAACCTCCGCATCCTATAAGTGTCATATTTTTGCCTTACAGACAGAAACCTCCGCAAGAAACATGCCAGCCAAGTTCGCCGAAGACACCGACTTCTCCGGGCCGCAGGCCGCGGACACCGACCACAACCACTACGGCGGCCACAACGGGCGACCAGAGGCGACCGGGGAGGACATCGTCATCTCCGGCATTGCCGGCAAGTTCCCGGAGGCGGACTCCATGCAAGAGCTGAGGGAGCACCTCATGAATGGCGTGGACATGGTCACCGAAGACGACCGGAGGTGGCCCGTAGGTAAATATGGCTCGCAGACTGTTGTGAGTGGCAACTAAAAAATACTAGATTTCAGAAAGAAGCCACTGATAGCTTAACTGACACTTACCCGGTAAACATTTTGTCAATTCCCACCACTCCACATTTTTCCTTCCTTTACAACTCCAGGCGTTAATTTCGCGACACTCTTTCCCGAAATGGGCAATGCAGCCGCCATGACACATTCGAATACCGACGCCCCCGCCACCTGGCGGCTGCATTGCATACTTCGGGAAATTCGCTAAAATTAATGCCTGGAATTTGAATTTCCAACGGCCAAGAGTAGAAATGGACCAAATTGGTAATAGTCAATTGAGCGATTGGCAGCTTCTTTTTTGAATTGCACATTTTGTTGTTCGCTCGCCGCTATTGATTATTCCTCTGGGATGACTGGCAAGTGCTATTCGCCAGCATTGCCCGGATACCGTGTCGGTTTGGTTGCTCGGACTACGAGGACACCGGCGAAAGCCAAGGACTTCGAGTATCAATTGCAGAAAATTGATGAAAAGCACTCTGCTTCCTGGCTGATGTCCTTCCGAATGCGAAGTACCTCCGTGGCTCAGTAGCGCGGGCGGTCGCTACATGGCCGTACGTGGTTACGCAGCGACCAACCTGAAGAGGCAACAAATCAAAGCCTCAAAGAATTTAACGAAAACCAACCATGGGCCCGAAGAGCTTGAAATTCATTGGTCCGAAGAGCGGAATGTCTCATTCGAACCGGACAATGTCAAGAGTTCTTTGGGGTGCGGAGTATCCACAACAATGTCATATAGAAACTCAGAGGTCCCTGTAGTGTTTAGACTTAACGACAAGTAGCATTTGTCCAAATTTTCAATGTAACCTGAGTGTCTACCCACCGGATGATTCCGCATCGTGTGCGGTCCTCGTGTGAAAGAAGACCGGGATGCATCCGAATGATTTTCAAACTATTTGTGTTTAGCAATCCCAGTTCCATGAAGGCATTATTTCTTCAATACCAAGAGCAGTGCCCGTAGCCCCAGCAACCTAACATTGTTACCAACGACAAACCTGGTAAACGTGATCGATTAAGCGACTGTTTAATTTTTCACCATAAGCTAGAATTTATCGGCTTTGCTGAAGGTATCCTATATACAGCAGACGCTATATCCTACACACAGCAGACGATATATCCTACATACAGCAGATGATACGAGTATTTACTCGACTGCCATTATGCAGTGACCCTTCCCGGCACACCCAATAGTTAACTTGATCCCGAGTCCTACATCGGCAGTAATCAAAGTGCCATTTGATTTTACCAATGCTTTCGAGCAGACTTTACGAACGGCACCTTCGGATCCAAAATATTACTCGGAGGCTCTTCACGATATTAAATGCAGTCCCAAGTTATTCAGTGCACAGACACCGTATAGGGTCCTTTGATACGTAAAGTGCACATCGTAACAAAATTGGTGATACAGAGATTCTGAGATCTCCATAAAAGCCGAGGAGATTCAGTATTGCCGGAATGTCCTAGCATGAAACTAACCGATAAATCATTCGTTTCCAGGCATCTTCGGACTTCCCGGCCGGAACGGCAAGCTGAAGGACGTCTCCAAGTTCGACGCCACCTTCTTCGGCGTGCACGCCAAGCAGGTGGACGCCATGGACCCCCAGATCAGGATGGTCCTAGAATCAACGTATGAAGCCATCGTGGATGCTGGTGAGTGAATGTTGGTTCAGGCCCTAGTCCGGCTTTGAAGACCGTCCTGAAACCCGTGCCATTCTATCGCAGGTGTCAACCCGACAAGCATCAGGGGCCGGAACATCGGTGTCTACGTGGGTGCTTGCGCCGCGGAGACCGAAGAAGGCCTGGACGAAGACATCGAGAAGGCGTCCGGCTATATGCTCATCGGCAGCTGCCGGGCCATGTACGCCAACAGGATCTCGTACTCGTTTGACTTCACCGGTAAGGGCCATTTCGAGGCGGGTCCCTTCGGACCGCGCAAGTGACATTCATCGGATGCCGTATCTTTGCACATTCGCAGGTCCCAGCATCATGATGGACACCGCCTGCTCTTCCAGCCTCATCGCCATGAATGAGGCCGTGGCGGCCATCCGCAGTGGTCAGTGCGAAGCGGCCATCGTGGCCGGCATGAACCTCATCCTGAGCCCCAGGACCTCGGCCAACTTCAACAAGCTGGGCATGCTGTCCGCCGAGGGAAAATGCAGAGCTTTCGATGCCGAAGGTGATGATCCTAAAAAGTGTCGCTCTGAGGACCTTATCGTATCACGGTCCCAAGCAGATTTCTTCGGATTGTTAGTGTTAGGGCCTTAAGGGTCCTAAATTAAGTCGTGTCTGTAAACTTGCAGGAACGGGATACGTTCGCAGCGAAGCCGTTGCCGCAATCTTCCTGCAGAAGGCCAGCGTGGCGAAGCGGAACTATGCCACGGTGGTCCACATCAAGTCCAATACAGACGGCTTCAAGGACCAAGGTATGCAGTGCCCGATCGGAGCCGGCCTCCATCGCCCGGTGATGTTGGAAGTCTGATCCGTTTCCTTGATCGTTGCAGGCATCACATTTCCATCCGGCCACATGCAGAAGAAGCTGTTGGAGGACACGTACCGAGAGGCAGCCGTTGATCCCGTGGACGTTAGCTACGTGGAGGCCCATGGCACGGGGACCAAGGCGGGCGACCCGCAGGAGGTGAACAGCATCACGGAGTTCTTCTGCAAGGACAGGAAGGAGCCCTTGCTCATCGGCTCCGTCAAGTCCAACATGGGGCACGCAGAACCGGCTTCGGGTAAGACCGGCTGACTTACATTGAACTCGGCACCACGTGGCCCAAGTTTCGTTTTTCACAACCGGTTGCGATTTTTAATTGGCCGGCTGCGATTTCTAATTGGCCGGCTGCGATTTCTAATTGGCCGGCTGCGATTTCTAATTGGCCGGCTGCGATTTCTAATTGGCCGGTTGCGATTTCTAACTGGCCGGTTGCGATTTCTAATTGGCCGGTTGCGATTTCTAACTGGCCGGTTGCTATTTCTAAGTGGCCGGTTGCGATTTCTAATTGACCGGTTGCGATTTCTAATTGGCTTGGTTGAAAACTGGCCTTTTTTGGCAAATTTTTCCTGCTCAACTAATCCAATACAGGTTGTCACTGAAATTACGGCGCAACCATAGGCACAGCGGCAGATTTTAACGCATAAATTCTCATTTTGCCCTTCAAAATACGTGGCAGAACCTGATCCCGGCTACCGCAAACCGTCATATTTTCACAACCGAAGTCGAAAATTGGGCCCTAAACCATGCCAAGCTCATCCTTTTTGTCCTGCTCGATGGGCCGGGCCGATGATTTGTGGTCGAAGGCCCGCTAACCTGTAAAGCGAGGTTCTCAAACATGTTTATCTTTGAACAGGCATGTGCGCCCTGGCCAAGGTGCTGATCGCGATGGAGGATGGCGTCCTCCCGGCCAACCTGCACTACAGCAGCCCGAACACGGAGATAGAGGGCCTCGTCGACGGCCGGCTGAAGGTGGTCACCGAGAACACCCCGTACAACGGCGGGTTGGTGGGCATCAACAGCTTCGGCTTCGGCGGCGCCAACGTGCACCTCATCGTCAGGTCGAACCCGGTCCAGAAGGTTGCCCCGGTGCCGGCCATGTTCGAAGGCCCCAAGCTGTTCAACTTCATGGGCCGCACGGAGGAGAGCGTGGGCCGGGTCCTCAACTACATGGAGGACCACGCCGGCGAGCAGCACTTGTACGCGCTGCTCAGCGAGCCGGCGTTGTCGCCGCTGAACGCGCACCCGTACCGGGGCTACACCGTCCTGAACAGCAACGGCGCAGTGAAGGAGATCCGGGTAAGGACCGCGCTGTCGATGTACACCCCGCATGAAACTGTCAACCTCATACTATACTCCTATGGTTTGCGGCACAGATATTGTATGTCCACGCCAGCAAATTGTTCGGAATCACATCTTAGATTTTGTTAGACCTTCAATAATTCTCATTAACTGTCCTCATCTTCCATCAAATTAATGAAATTTTCATGGTATTCTTATTAACTGTCCTTATCTTCCATCAAATTCTTGAAATTTTCTTGATATTCTCATTAACTGTCCTCATCTTCCATCAAATTCTTGAAATTTTCATCATATTTTCATTAACTGTCCTCATCTTCCATCAAATTCTTGAAATTTTCTTGATATTTTCATTAACTGTCCTCATCTTCCATCAAATTCTTGAAATTTTCATCATATTTTCATTAACCGTCCTCATCTTCCATCAAATTCTTGTAATTTTCATGACATTCTCATTACCTGTCCTCATCGTCCATCAAATTCTTGGAATTTTCATGATATTCTCATTAACTGTCCTCATCTTCCATCCAATTAATCAAATTTTCATGATATTCTCATTAACAGTCCTCATCTTCCAACCAATTAATCAAATTTTCATGATATTCTCATTAACTGTCCTCATCTTCCATCAAATTCTTGAAATTTTCCTGATATTTTCATTAATTGTCCTCATCTTCCATCAAATTCTTGAAATTTTCATCATATTTTCATTAACTGTCCTCATCTTCCATCAAATTCATAAAATTTTCATGATATTCTCATTAACTGTCCTCATCTTCCATCGAATTAATGTAATTTTCATGAACTTTGGTGTCATTTCCAAGATTTCAATTATTTCGACCATAGCCATGTACAGCACCTTAGCAAAAAGGACATACAATATGTGTGCATGCATTGCACCACTAAGTGGTTACACCCTGCAAAGACATTTTGGGCACCGCGTAACTATGCCCCAGTGATCCCGAGTGTAAATCTAGCTCGTTTTTGCGAGTGGACATACAACATGTGTGCGTTAAAGCATCGATTTTGAGCAAAACTCACTTCAAATCCATGGTAATCTGTTCCCCGGAGAAATGTGAGCTGTGCTAATCTTTATTTTGTCCACAGCGCTGCACGCCGCACAAGAACCCCATCTGGTACGTGTACTCGGGCATGGGCTCGCAGTGGGCCGGCATGGGCCGGGACCTGATGAAGCTGGAGATCTTCCACAAGACCATCATGCGGGCCAACGACATCCTCAAGCCGTACAACCTCAACATCTACAAGCTGATCATGGACAGCGACGAGACCACCTTCGACGACATCCTCAACTCCTTCGTGGCCATTGCTTGCATCCAAGTAAGCCGGGTGGACAATGTCCAGAAATTGGGCTATTTCACATTTTTCATTTTCCCCATCCGGTGAAGTGTCCGGCTTTCTTTTTGACTTACCGCTTACCGTTACAGATAGCGCTTACGAACATCCTGCAGCACCTCGGCATAGAGCCGGAGGGGATGGTCGGTCACTCGGTGGGCGAGCTGGGCTGCGCGTACGCCGATGGGTGCTTCACGGAGGAGCAGACCATCATGGCCGCCTACTGGAGAGGTTACCTGGTGAAGCAGGCCAACTTGCCGGTCGGAGCCATGGCCGCAGTGGGTGAGTTTGCAACTCCATCAGGGCACCATCGGGGCACCGGCATTGATTTCTGACCAAAAAAATCTGCTCTTTCAGGTCTGTCTTGGGAAGAGGCGAAGCAGCGCTGCCCCGAAGGTATCGTCCCGGCCTGCCACAATGCCGAGGACACTGTCACCATATCGGGCGCCGCCAAACTGGTCAGCGACTTCGTCAGCCAGCTGAAGGCCGAGGGCATGTTCGCCAAGGAGGTGAACAGCGCCGGCATCGCCTTCCACTGCAAGTACATGGCGTCGGTGGCGCCGTCGCTGAGGAAGGCCCTGGAGCTGGTAATGACTCGTGCTATGCAATTCAACTCAATACCCTATAATCAGTAGTTGAAGACCATGTGGTGGGCCGCAGGAGGCGGATCCAGCCACGGTGCAAATATTTTGCAAAAAAAGTTCATTTTTATGCAATTTTTTTTTGCGAAATTGTTGCAAGAGCCGGTTCACTTTGTGCATTTTTTTTGCAAAATTGTTGCAAGAACCGGTTCACTTTTTTGCATTTTTTTTTTTGCAAAATTATTGCACTAACCGGTTCACTTTTTTCATTTTTTTTTTTGCAAAAATATTGCAAGAGCCGGTTCACTTTTTTGCATTTTTTTTGCAAAATTGTTGGAAGAGCCGGTTCACTTCTTGCATTTTTTTTTTTCAAAATTGTTGCAAGAGCCGGTTCACTTTTTGCATTTTTTTTTTGCAAGATTGTTGCAAAAGCCTATTCACTTTTCCATTTTGTTTGCAAAATTGTTGCAAGAACCGGTTCACTTTTTTGCATTTTTTTTGCAAAATTGTTGCAATAACCGGTTCCCTTTTCTGCATTTTTTTTGCAAATCTGTTGCATGAACCGGTTTATTTTTTTTTGCATTTTATTTTTGCAAAATTGTTGCAGGAACCGGTTCACTTTTTGCAATTTTTTTTTGCAAAATTGTTGCAAAAGCCTATTCACTTTTTGCATTTTTTTTTGCAAAATTGTTGCAAAAGCCTATTCACTTTTTGCATTTTTTTTGCAAAATTGTTGCAAAACCCTATTCACTTTTTGCATTTTTTTTGCAAAATTGTTGCAAAACCTTATTCACTTTTCCATTTTGTTTGCAAAATTGTTGCAAGAACCGGTTCACTATTTTGCATTTTTTGCAAAATTTGTTGCAAGAACCGGTTCACTATTTTGCATTTTTTTGCAAACTTTTTTCAAAAACTGGTTTATTTTTATGCAATTTTGTTTGCAAAAATTTTACTAAAACCGGTTCATTTTTATGCAATTTTCTTTGCTGAGGAAGGCACTGGAGCTGGTAATGGCAGCGGATTTAATGTGCAGACCAAAAATATCAACTTGAACAACAAATTCAAAATCAGATTTAGATGGAAAAAATAACCAATTGCCCGTTTCGAGGACTATTCATTGGACAAATCTCAGTGCACCTGTCATGTCATTGGAATTAACAAGAAAATTTTCTCACCGCGCGACTAGGCCATCCCGAACCCGAAGCCGAGGACATCGCGCTGGGTCAGCTCCTCGATCCCCGAGTCGCTGTGGGACACCCCGCTGGCCCAGACCAGCTCCGCGGCGTACCACGTCAACAACCTGGTCAGCCCCGTGCTCTTCCAGGAGGCATTGGGTCATGTGCCCAAGAACGCCCTGGTCATCGAGATCGCACCCCACTGCCTGCTGCAGGCCATCCTCAAGCGCACGCTGGGCTCCGAGTGCACCTTCTTCGGTCTCATGAAGCGCAACCAGCCGGACAGCCTTCTGTACTTATTGAGCTGCTTCGGGAAGTAAGTACCGCTCCGGTCGAAGGAGTGAATTTATCCACCGAGCAAGTTCGTATTGCTAAAATTTACAGCGAATCCATTGCAGGATGTACATCAACGGCATCAACCCCACGGTGAGCAAGCTGTACGCTCCGGTGCCGCTGCCCGTCCCGCGCGGCACCCCCATGATATCGCCGCTCATCGAGTGGGACCACTCGCAGTCCTGGAGCGTGGCCACGGCCGACGCGTACATCAACAAGGGCAACGCCAGCGGCGCCAAGATAGCCGTCGAAGTGGACGTCTCCTCCGAAGACTCCAAAGATTACTACTTGGTCGGGCACACCATCGACGGCAGAGTCCTCTACCCGGCAACCGGATATCTGGTTAGTGCTCGGTCGAGCCTTCGCAGCGGTGAGGTGTATTACATGTACTACGGTAACGTCCCTGCTCTAAACGTGCACAAACAGGCATATTCCTACCCTACCTATCCAGTAGACATGTCCTACATGTCCTAGATGTCTTAATTTATCATTTTAATGTTTTTTTTGTGGTTTTTCTCCTTGTTTACGATATCCGAAACTATTTTGAAATTGTAATTTCTTATCCGGGGCGCTTCCAACCATAGGTAGCCTCTGCCGGCCCACTAGCCGGTAGGAAAAGCCCACTTTCCCATTGCGCCTATGGACAGCAGACAGGGAAAATACTAGAGTACAGCCCAGTTTCCTCAGTTACAGGTTACAAAAATGTTCTTGTCTCCTTTTTCAAAGGTCCTGGCTTGGAAAGCCCTTGCGCGAGCCCAGGGCAAGGAGTACACCAAGATGCCCGTGGTTCTGGAGGACGTGATGCTGCACCGCGCGACGATCCTTCCCAAGACGGGCACCATCAAGTTCCTGGTCAGCCTGATGGTGGCCGGTGGGCAGTTCGAAATAAGCGAAGGTGGTGGCGTCGTGGTCACCGGCCGGATATACGAGCCGGAGGATCCCGAGCTTGCTTATGCCGGCGCTGTCAGCGTCCCCACCGCCGCTACCACTGGTGAATTCCTGCCGCTGAAGACAAAGGATGTCTACAAGGAGCTGCGGCTGAGCGGCTACGAGTACGGTCCCACCTTCCAGGGCATCTTGGAGTCTGACAACTACGGTAAGTAGCGCATGGTTGCCGATACCTCCATATTCCCATCGTTGCGAGACCTAACCGGGTCCCTTATGTGTTCAAGGCGTGTGCGGGAAGCTGAAGTGGGAAGAAAACTGGGTGTCCTTCCTGGACACGATGCTGCAGTTCTCCATCCTGGGCATGTCCAGCCGCGGCCTGAGCCTGCCCACCCGGCTCCAGTACGTCAAGATCAACCCGGAGCGGCACGAGGAGGCCGCGGTTGCCCTCGAAGAAGGTACGTGTAGTCTCTTGTAATGCTACAAGAAAATATAGCTGCCAAATTGCTGATATGTCGTATGTGATATTTTCAGGCGCAGAAATCCCGGTGGCGATGGACCGCATCATCAACGTATGCCTGTCCGGCGGCGTGGAGATAAAGGGCATGAAAGCGAGCACCGCACCACGGCGTCCCTTGCAACAGAGCGCTCCGGTGCTGGAGGAGTATCACTTTGTGCCCCTCGTGGAGAAAAGGTAAACTGACATCCTTGCCTTCCATGACCGCTTTCCATGACCCGCACTCACGGTCATCGTTTCTCTAGGTGTCTAAACGGCCGCGAGAAAACCGAGCATCTGATCAAGAACTACGCCGATATCTGCACCGACTACATCATCCAGAAGACGAAAAGCCTCGTGGCCCAGAGCGCCGTAGCGCTGCCGAACCAAGAACTCCTTGCGGACATTGCCAAGAGACCGGCCAGACTGACCAATGCCGATCAAGCGGTGGAGAATTTTTTGTCGCAGACCACGCTCAACGCGACACTTCTGAAAGTAAGCGCAAACCCTTCTGCACATAGTTGGCCAGCAGCCTAACCAAACCTGAACAACCAAACCTCATGCTGGACAGTTTTTCTCTGGACCGGATGAGTGTCGTACAGTTAACATTAGGGGCAGCCCCTCTAACCCGATAGTTGGACAGTGTTCCATGCACTGCCCATGCAGAAACCCCTTCAAGTCGGACATTATTATTATTTTTTTTTAAACATATGGGCATGATGATGTGCTACATGAAATGTTTCTAAGAAATTTTACATGATCAGCCATTAATATCGAAGTTTCCAGCATGTGATAAACTGTAACTGTACTAATACCGTAACCGCACTTTGTTGCTCAGGTCTTGCAGAGCATTTTCAACACCAAAGCGGACAACAACTTCAAGACGAACGTGGAGAACATCCTGGAGCAGAGCCAGCCGGAGCTGCACGACGACAGCCTGCTGGCCGCGCTCCTCGACCGCCGCATAATCAGGACGTGCCTGGATCTCGTGCAGGAGAACACCGCGTCCCGCAAGATCAAGATCGTTGAAGCGGGTGCCGTGCGGGGGAACCTGTTCCCCAAGATCGCACCCATCGTGGGCTCGCAGTTGCTAGCACAGGTTGGTTATTCAGTCGCTTTCGCCGGAGGCCCCTTAGGGACTCGCATGGCCCCTGCAAACGCAAAGGCACCACACCGGCCCTGTCTAACTGCCTTGGAGCTGTTATTTTTAACAGTTTGGCACTACTTTTTAATCAAAATTATGCTAATTATCGCTGAGGAGTTAAGTCCATAGTCAGGGTTCATACTCAAATTTACAAAGTCATCTCCCTGACTTTCCCTGACCAACCCAAGTATATTTCCCTGACTTAAAAATTGAATTTGGCCTACCCGATCACTCGTTATACTCCATTTTTTCAAACTTTTGCAACCTTTTTTGCAAAAAGAAATGCAAAAAAAGTGAACCGGTTTTTGCAAAAGTTTTGCAAACAAATAAACTGGTATTTGCAATTTTTTTGGTAAACAAATGGAAAAAATAAACCAATTTTGGAAATGTTTTGCAAAAAATGCAAAAAAAGTGAACCGGTTTTTGTCAAAATTTTGCATAAAAAGTAACCAATTTTTGCGATCCTTCCAGGTGGACTGCACCGTGACGGACGCCAGCCCGGAGAGGCTTAGTGGCCAAGACCTGGAGAAGTACAGCGTTAAGTCTGCGCGATGGGACTTCACCACGGACGTGGCTCCCCGCGGCGCCGACGAGGCCCACCTGGTCATTGCCAGCGGCGCCCTGGCGTCCAACATCAGCAACTGCCTCCAGAACCTGCTGACCTCCCTGAAGGAAGGCGGCTTCCTGTTGCTGCTGGAGAGGACGGAGGACTGCATGGCTGCGCAGTTCCTCGACGCCATCCGGGAGGTCCACCGGCCCAAGCTGCAGCGCGATGTGCTGCTCAAGGCCTTCCAGGAGGAGGGCCTGGAGCTCGTATCAGAGAAGGCCGATGGCATCTTGTCCACGCTGTTCTTACTGAGAAAGGTGAGTGCCACGCAACTCCCAGAGCTCGCCGAAACAGGTTGGTCATGGTGTCGGTTGGATCTGCTGTTGCAAATTCCATGACTTTTCAATGACTATTGCATGACTTCCAATAAACTTTCAATACCTATCAGAATATGGGGTTTTGACATCACAAAATGATGGTTTTCAGACAGACTTTGAGAATCTGTACATGTATGTGATCTGCTCGGAGAGCTATACATGTGCATAATCAACTTAGCACAGCAAGTTTTGTTTTTTAACAGTTTTATTACATCCACACAACGTTTCGATGACAGAACATCTTCAGCAGGTGCTAATTAGACTGAACAGTTATTACAATTAAATTAAAAAACGATTAAAGCATTAGCGATCGGCGAATGCGCAAATTAACGTTAAATTTATAAGAAAGTTGCCATATGACCCAATACAAATTTGTTGGCTTAAAGTCAATAAAAGTAAATTAATTAAATTTAAAGTTCAAGTTAAAATTAAAGTTAGTTAATTAATAAAAAGTTAGTCAATTAATAAAAAGTTAATTAAAGTTAGTCAATTAATAAAAAGTTAATTAAAGTTAGTCAATTAATAAAAAGTTAATTAAAGTTAAATTTATAAGAAAGTTGCCATATGGCCCAACCAATTTGTATTGGGTCATATGGCAACTTTCTTGTAAATTTAACTTAAATTTGCACATTCGCCGAACGCTATCGCTTTCATCGTTCCATAATTTTGCATTTAATTGTAATAACCGATCAATCCAATATCACCTGATGAAGATTTTCAGTAATCGAAACGTTGTGCGGATGTAATAAAACACTGTTAAAAAAAAACTTGCTGTTACAGATGCCGGTCGCAGATCGATTTTCAATGACCAACTTGGAGAAACTGTACATATACATGATCGACCTAGACTAGATCAAACAACAAGAGATTGGTTGTGAAAACCTGTACATCAAAGTTTGAGGAAAATCGACTGCACAGAAATGACCAGTCCTTTCCATGACCGGTCTTAAAAGTTTTCAATGTCTGTCACAGGTGAAGAACGCCGAGCGCAGAGTGTCCGTGGTGACGGTGGAGGAAACCCGCTACGAGGGATGGGTGGACAAGCTCAAGGAGCAGCTGGAGAAGGTGCAGCAGCAGGGCGCGGACGAGCACCTGTGGATAGTGGCCCACGACAAGCCGACCAACGGCATCATCGGCCTGGTCAACTGCCTTCGCCAGGAGGGCGGCGGTGACAAAATCAGGTGCGCATTCTGGTCCCGGACTCGCCCTGCAGTCCGGTTGTGGAGAAACTCATTTTACCTTTTTGTCCACAGGTGCATCTTCGACCCCCATTTGGAGCCGGGCAAGGCCAAGCTGTTCGAGACCGAGCCGGCGAAGGCGCTCAGGAACGTCTACGGGGATGTCATCAAGAAGGACCTGGTGATCAACGTGCGCCGCGACGGCGCGTGGGGGACCTACCGGCACATACCCTTCAAGAACGGTACGAGCATCGGTCAGAGGTTTTCTTGTGTTCCAGCCGGGATTATTGAGCATTTCATATTGCAGATGCGGAGAGCGAGCCGGTCGAGACTGTCCATTCCTACATCAACGTGCTGTCGCGCGGAGACCTCTCCAGCCTGCGGTGGATCGAGTCCCCGCTGAAGCACCTCAGCGGCACCGCCTTGTGCCAGGTGTACTATGCCTCGCTGAATTTCCGCGATGTTATGTTGGCCACCGGGAAACTGCCTCCGGACGCCATTCCAGGTGCGGAGACCTTATCCGTCATAGAGCTCCCGCAAACAAGGGCCATTTCTAATTGCAAACGTTTTCCGGTGGATTCTTGCAGGCGATCTGGCATCGCAGGACTGCATCCTCGGGATGGAGTTCTCCGGCAGAGACGAGACCGGCCGCCGCATAATGGGCCTGGTGCCCTCCAAGGCCCTGGCCACCACCGTGCCCATCGATCCGTCCTTCGCTTGGCCCATTCCCGACAGCTGGAGCCTGGAGGAGGCAGCCACTGTACCAGTGGTCTACACCACCGTAAGTACAGCGTTGACAAAAATATAACCATTGCAAATATTACCATTGCAAAGTTGGCAAATGCCAAGATGACCAAATCCGAAGATAACGATTACGGGGTTGACAAAAGATAGCCGCTGACAGCTGCAAGGTTAAACTGTAACTGCAGGGTTCATACTCAAATTTACAAAATCATTTCCCTGACTTTCCCTGACAACCCAAGTAAATTTCCCTGACTTATAAATCGTGTACAAATTTTTTTTCAACCTGCTCATGAGAAAAATATGATGTTTATGAATATCAACTTTTGGAAATGGTCAGCAGAAATCTCAAAATAATTAATAAACATGTAAAAAAAATATTTTTTGGGTATCTTTTGGGATGGAATTAATTTTTCAATTTTATTTTGTTGAAAAAACGTATTTTCCCTGACTTTCCCTGATTTTACAGCAAAAATCGAAGTTTTCCCTGACTCTCCCTGACCATTTTGCTCTTCCCTGAAATTCCCTGACTTTCCAGATGCGTATGAACCCTGAACTGCTGATCATTGCTAATATGACCATTGCAAAGTTGAAAAATGCCAATATGACCAAATCCAATAATGACTATTGCAAGACTGACAAAAGATGTACCATTGTGATCATTTCAAGTTTGAGCACAAATCAAAGTCCCTCTTAGAAAATGTTGCAAATTAATTTCACAATTTTCCTTTTTCGTCTATCCGAACCAGGTATATTACGCGCTGTTCATCAGGGGCAACCTGAAGCGGGGCGAGAGCGTGCTGGTGCACTCCGGTTCGGGCGGCGTGGGCCAAGCGGCCATCGCCGTCGCGCTGAATCTGGGATGCGAGGTGTTCACCACTGTCAGTAAGTAGTTTCATGGTCAGATGGCATGACCACAGCAAAAATCTTCATTATGCGTTACACCGAACTGCAAACCTCGACTTCACTCAAACTTTTTTTCCACACTTCAGGCAGCAAAGAAAAGCGAGACTACCTGAAGACCTTGTTCCCGCAGCTGACTGACCGCAACTTCGCAAACTCCCGGGACACCTCGTTCGAGCACGTCATCATGCGGGCCACGGGCGGCCGAGGCAAGTCGACCGCAAGCCGGGCCTGTGCGCAAGACCGACAGCAGCCGTATTTTAATTGTTTTCAAAATTATTTTTTAATTACCTAGGAGTGGACGTTGTCCTGAACTCGCTGGCAGAGGACAAGCTGATGGCCAGTGTCCGGCTGCTGGCCACGCATGGCCGCTTCCTGGAAATCGGCAAATTCGATCTTTCGAACAACACTCCGTTAGGTACGAAAATCACTTCTTTGCATACGACCCTGGATGCTGACCAACATTTTTCTAACGTTACCTAATTTCCTCAAAAATCCAAAAATCTCTCTTTGACCAATTTCTCCCAAACCAGGCATGGCCATCTTCCTGAAGAACATCAGTTTCCACGGGGTGCTCTTCGACGCGCTGTTCGGCGACGAGACCCCGGAGAAGCGCATCGTCATCGACATGCTGTCGGAGGGCATCCGGTCGGGCGTGGTCAAGCCGCTGCGCAGGACCGTCTTCGAGAAGGACCAGATAGAGGCCGCCTTCCGGTACATGGCCACCGGCAAGCACATCGGGAAAGTCCTCCTTAAGGCGAGTTGCGGCATCATCGATGCTAACGTCATATTCTCCACATTGGGAAAATTTCACTATTATTGGCTCAAAACATATCCTTTTACCTTTTTACGGGCTTCAAATGGCGTTTTGGTACTTACGGTGGTATTATTGCAGATACGGGAAGAGGAGCCCCGGAAGGTGGAAGTGCCGCGCCCGCTGAAGATAAAAGCCATTCCTCGCATGTCGTGCCACCCCAAGAAGTCTTACGTCGTCACCGGTGAGTCTTGTTTGGGTCTGCCGACCACCGCCCGTGCCTTGCGCGGTGATTAATCCGCTAAAAATATTTTCTTATTTTCTTCAGGCGGTCTCGGCGGCTTCGGCCTGGAGCTGTGCCACTGGCTGGTGGAGCGGGGCGCCCGGCACTTGGTGCTCAGCTCGCGCTCCGGCGTCCGGGACGGCTACCAGTCCCGCTGTGTCCGGCACTGGAAGGAGCGAGGCGTTTGCGTGGCTGTCTCCAAGAGTGACGTGGCCACACAAGTGGGCGCCACCAGCCTCCTGAACGAAGCCAAGAGGCTCGGACCAGTGGGTGGCATTTTCAACCTGGCCATGGTGAGATTACATTTCCTCGATGCTAGGGTGCATTCAGATGGTATCGTAGTATGTGCTGTAATATTTTATCCAACATTATCGTGAATCTGGATGTTATCCAGATGGTCTGATGGTCGTACCATTTTACCAAACGTCAACATAAATCTGGATGGTATTTACATGGTTTTATATATTTTTACCAAACATTATCAAAAATCTGGATGATATTCAGATGATTACATAAATTTTTACCAAACAATCATAATGCTGGGTGGCGTTCAGATAGTTGACCATATTTTTGCCAAACGCTAACATAAATCTGGATGGTATTTACATGGTTTTATATATTTTTACCAAACATTATCAAAAATCCAGATGATATTCAGATGGTTGCACAAATTTTTACCAAACAATCATAATGCTGGATGGCGTTCAGATAGTTGACCATATTTTTACCAAACATTATCATAAATTTGGATGATATTCAGATGGTTGCAAAAATTTTCACCAAACATTGTCATAAATCTGGATGGTATTCAGATGGTTGCACAAATTTTTACCAAACAATCATAATTCTGAATGGTAGTCACATGGTTTTATATTTTTACCAAACATTATCATAATTCTGAATGGTATTCAGATGGTTGCACAAATTATTATCAAAAATATGGATGGTGTTCAGATGGTTGCGCAATTTTTGACCAAACATTATCATAATTCTGGATGGCAATCACATGGTTTTATATAATTTTAATAACCATTATCATAATTCTGAATGGTATTCAGATGGTTGCACAAATTATCATCAAAAATATGGATGGTGTTCAGATGGTTGATCATATTTTTACCAAACATTACCGTAAATCTGGGTGTATCCAGATGACAGTGGCATTCAACCAAACATTATCATAAATGTTGATGGCATCTAGATGGTCTCATACGGTATCCTTTCTCAAACTGCAGGTCTTGAAAGATGGCTTTATGGAAAACCAAAGCGCGGAGAACTTTGCCGCGGTCTGCACCCCTAAGGTAGACGGCACGCACCACCTGGACCGGGCCAGCCGCACGCTGTGCCCGGAGCTGGACCACTTCGTGGTTTTCTCCTCAGTGAGCTGCGGCCGGGGCAACGCCGGCCAGTCCAATTACGGCTTCGCCAACTCCGTCATGGAGCGGATCTGCGAGATGCGCAAGCGGGACGGTCTTCCAGGTAGGTGTTTCTGGAGGTTCTCGCTGCGCGCGGCACGGGCCTATTTAACGCGTGCTTGTATCGCAGGCCTGGCCATCCAGTGGGGCGCCATCGGCGACGTCGGGGTCATCCTGGAGAGCATGGGCGGAAACGACATAGTAGTCGGCGGCACGCTGCCCCAGAGGATCACGTCCTGCATGGCCACTCTGGACAGGTTCCTCAACCAGCCGCACGCGGTGGTCTCCAGCTACGTGCTGGCGGAGCGCAAGGGGCCCGGTGCCGACACGGGCAAGAAAATCAACCTCGTTGATGCAGTCGCCAACGTTCTAGGTATGTGATCAACTGCGCGCATGGATCAATTCAGTACCGTGCGGTCAGCAAAGAGACCTTGCCGGGTGGATTGGACACTTGATCGGTTGGCTACGCTCACCAATTGATTTTTTTAAAAAAAAGGTATCAAAGACGTGACAACCCTGAGCCCGGACCTGACGCTGGGTGAGCTGGGCATGGACTCGCTGATGGGGGTGGAGATCAAGCACGCCCTGGAGCGGGACTTCAACACCATCCTCTCCATCAACGACATCCGGCAGCTGACCATCAAGACGCTGGACGTGATAAACAGCGGCGAGGAGGCGCCCTCCTCCGCCGAGGCCAGCCAGAAGAACGCGGCCCAGAAGGAGAACAACACCGAGGAGATAGTCAAGGTCCTGAGGTAAGAGCAGGTTGGTGTACGAGGCCTTCGTGCGGCGATTCGAGCCTTCCCGCAAGACGGGGAAAGGCTTCCGATGGGTCTTGCATGTTTCCGCATACATCATCCGCCCCGCTTTAGTGCGTTCTGAGCCACGCGGTGTCGCATCCGTGCACTTTTCTTTGCTTTTCCCTTGATTCCTGATTCGCTTGTCCGTGCTGTCATTTGTCTTTGTCATTGTCAATGCCAGCCGCATTCCCATACCGCCCGCCACCAACACCCGCTTGATTAACGGAGGGCCGCTGTCTGCGCCGCGGTCCGGCTGCGACGGACGGAGGTAAGGACGATACGCTTCGCACTTTCCTCACCCGCATCTGTCTCTAGGCACCACAAACTAGGACAAGTTGTTCCGCGAACAGCACGACGGAGGATGCTGACTTGTTATTGGCTGTCATTTCCAGGTACGACATCCAGAACCTGGTCCCCACGCAGTGCATCGTGGCCCTCAACACGGCGAAGAAGGGTATCCCCCTGTTCATCGTGCACCCCATCGAGGGAGTGACCATCGTGCTGGAGTCGCTGGCGGCAAAGCTGTCGTGCCCAGTGTACGGCATCCAGTGCACGCCTCAGGCGCCCCTGGAGACCATGGAGGGCCTCGCTGCCTACTACATCCAGGTAACGGTCCTTGCTTCTGAAGCCGGCTCAGCCTCACTTTGCGGTTTTATCTGGACCTTTGCGTCTATTCCATCGTAGCAAATCCGGGCGACTCAGCCTCAGGGCCCGTACCGAATCTCTGGGTACTCCTTTGGTGCCTCCGTCGCTTTCGAGATCGCCATCCAGATGCAGAACGCAAGCCCGGGCCAGCCTAACGCAGTGGACCACCTCGTCCTGTTCGACGGATCGCACAACTACATGAACAACTTGCTGGACGGTAGGGCGCTGACGGTTTTGTTGCACGTTAGCCGATAGGGGTGTTTTTAAATCAACCATCCCATGTCCGCTTCGTAGCAGACAAATTTTGCATTGGCCGACTCGCTACAAAGTGATTATCAGTTTTATCCTTCGCATGTAGCTAAGAAGCAAACGGGGCAATCTTTTCTGGTCACCCGCTTTGCTTCGTAGCAGACTACGACTACAAAAAACATGGCCGTCGCAGCATACGACAGCATATTTCGTCTGCCGCGCAAGTTTAGTTTGCTTAAATATTCAAAAGCGAAGCAGGAAATTTGCTTACGCACATTTTGCAAGCATAAACCAGTGTTAGGATCGACTCGTTTAACACTGCATCAATTTGACGATGGCATTTCATCCACGGTTGCAACTTTTATCAAATACCCCGATGCAGAATTGAGAAATTTCAGTGATCGGCATGATATGTCAATCCACCAGTAATTGACAGTTTTACCCTGAATTTCAATATTTGATGCAATTGAGAGTATAACTGTCCGAAGAGCAGACGATGTAGCAGAAAAATGAAGAAAGAAAGCCAAGCCGTCTGTCAAACCGAAATCTTTTAAAAACACATCCTTATCCCGGATCCAGGTAACCAAAACTGATCTCTAATTTTTCCATTCCCCTTAGGTTACCGCTTCAGATTCCAGCTGAAGGAGATGAGCCAGGGCGAAGCGGACTCCCTGTGCACATTCATGCTGCAGTTCACGCAGATAGACTACGTCAAGGTAAGTGAAGATCTCAACGGCTCGCAGCTGAATTTGGGATATTGCCCAGAGACGCTTCATCGGCTTCTCGCCCGCAGGTCAAAACAGAGCTGCTTAGCATCGCGAGCTGGGCCGGCCGGGTCCAGCATGCCGCCGACATCCTCATGACGACCGGCAAGTTCAAGAGGCACCAGGACATCGTAACTGCCGCCGAGATGTTCCAGAGGAAGCTGCTGATCGGCTTCCTCTACACGCCGGTCAGCAAGTTCGGTGGAAAGGTGACGCTGCTCAGGGCCCTCAAGAACACGGCCGCGTTCGACAACCTCGGCAACGACTATGGTCTCGAAAAGGTGAGCCGCGTTTCCAGTTTAGTTTAGTTCAACTCAAGTTTACAGTCCTTCACAAGCCCGAGGCCCATTTATTGTTTCACAACTCGCAGCGAGAGTCAAAAAAGTTGCGAACTTGCCATTTTGATAACCTAACCTTAGCACTTATCTGTACGCAGGTATGTTCGGGAGACCTGCAGATCCAGGCGGTGGACGGAGACCACGACACGTTCATCCTGGGCAGCTACGGCGACAAGTGCGCCAAAATAGTCAATGCAATCGTGGGCCAGTGATGATATTTTTATCGGATCTTTTACGGGAAGATGTTTTGTTACGCCTCGCCCGCCGGGCACAACCAACTCGTACGATATTTATTTCTGTATGATTCGCATTTGAACGCGAGCTCTCGATAACCCGGTTGTGAAGTATTTAACGCTCCCAACCAAGTTTTTTAATCTAACTGTCAATTTCATGTATATACCGTATGTTTTCTCCTTGTTGGATATTATTTTTTCCCCACGCGCACATTACTGGAAGTTTATGAGCAATGTACCGAACATTTATTTATGTGAAAAACGACAATAAAAACACTTGAATTTAAGGCCCGGTCCGAGTCAAATCAATTGCCCGTGAACATTCAACGAGAAAAACATTAGCTTGAGAGTAGTTTGAAAGTGGTTTGGAGTCCGACAGAAAGGTTGGTCCTACCTTACAACAGCTCGGTCTTCGACTCCTCGTCCAGCAGGTCCCACAGGTAGTTGGCGATGAAGAAAGGAGACAGTTCGGAGCTGCTGAGAGAGAAGGGCTTCGTGTCCTTGCCCAGGGCCGCATCTGAACCAGCGGTCAAGAAAAAGCCACAAGTTCGAGTTTATAAAAAAAACATGATTCATGAAAGGATACATCCTTCGCACTTTTCGGGCCCCCCCTCCTGATTGAAGTCTATGCCAGTTATGTTGCGGTAAAGCTCGTAGGTCGCCCTAAATCATAAGAAAAATCCTCGTTGAGCATCAGGTGGCCTGCAAACAGATCTTTTTGGAAGAATGCAGCAGCGACACTCACCGTGTCGACTTGAATTCCTTCTTGATCAACGCTTCAATCTCCAATTTTTCCGCTTCGTTGCGCTTCCTCGCAACTTCGATTTCTTGTAGGACGTTGAGCATGTCCGTGGATGCCGAGTTAAGGAAGCCAAAAACAAACCTATGTCATTGCGCGAGTCACACTGCCAATTTCAGCAAGTGTCAACTATCTTCGTAGTGCATGGTGTCTGGGAAAGTCCTCGAACTAATTTCCATGACTTTTCCAGACAGATTAAACCGAATTTAAAGATGAGCATAAGACACGTTCAGCTATTCAAAAATATCCGGGATTTCCAGAACACCATGCCAGCATCAATTTCGTTCGTAAAGGTAATGAAGCCGAGAGCTAGCGGTGCTTTGCAAAACTATCACAATTGATAGATTTTAACGGGAATACCGCACCATCATTCAGCCTGCAGAACCAGAGTTTGAAATCACAATTAGTATTAAAATGAAAAAGGATATTGTTTTTCGGCAGCCGCAAGAGCCGCTTGCTGCTTAGTGACATCCAGTTTTTGTTGTTCTTCTTTGAGCGAGACTTCGTATACGTCAGCCAAGAGCGTCCTTTCGATGGCTTTCACGTCGACAATAGCTTGGAGCAGCGCTAGAAAAATAAAACTAAACTGTCACCTTCGACCTTCTATACTGTACATGTGGGTCTGACGGATGCTACTCATGAAATTGAATACTACATGAAATTGTTGATTTAAATATATGACTATTTCCCGTGAAAGGTTGCATTCCAGAAGAATCTACTTGAATACATGCTTATTCAGGGTCTGAATATATGAACTACATGAATACCACATGAAATTGTTGATTTAAATACATGGCATGTGTAAGGTTGCATTCCAGAAGAATCTACTTGAATACATGCTTATTCAGGGTCTGGATACACGAACTACATGACTACATGAATACCACATGAAATTGTTGATTTAAATACATGGCATGTGTAAGTTTGCATTCCAGAAGAATCTACTTGAATACATGCTTATTCAGGGTCTGGATACACGAACTACATAGTACATGACTACATGAATACCACATGAAATTGTTGTGAAGGTGTGTATGTGTAAGGTTGCATTCCAGAAGAATCATGTTTATTCATTGATTTTCGCCTACTTTCACTTTCAACTTTTACTTTAATATCCAGTTAATAACCTTGGTGCTATGACCTTTGGCCCCCAGCTGGAATGTCAGTGTCATGCCGGGTGTAAAATTCCCCAGTTCCAAGGTCATATTTCACGCTCGCGCGGAAACTAACCTATCCGCCTTTGGTGCCACGAACCTGCGCGGGTTTGTCTTACGCGAAAACACATTTAACACCCTACGAAAACTTCACGAAAATGCTAATTTTTTAACAGTCTGGAGTTGACACGACAGACGGCGGGACACCCTGTATGCACGCGCAAATAGTTCGACAGCTTCGAACTGAGGCACGCGCACATAGTTCGAAATCTGGGAGTTCCAAAGTCCACCCATTTTACCACGCTTATTACCAACAACTTTTGAAATAAAAAAAACTTGGCCCATACCTCTGACGCTGTCGGCGTTTCTGTTCGTTTCCTCCTTTTTGGTCGCTTCCAGGGCGTCCATCCGCCTCTTGGTGTCCTCCAGCGCCGCGCTGGCAGCTTCTGGATTTTGCAGCGAGCTCCGCAGAAACTCGTTCACGCTGCCGATGTTTTGGATGCCGGCCATTTCTTCGCTTCGAGAATTCGAGCAACAACTTCGAGGTTTCAAAAGACAACAGTCGGAACGTGGGATTGCACAGTTTGAAAGTGTCAGTTTGCCAGAACAGGGCTTCCTCTATATACCTGGCCAAAACTACGGAAGCCGATAAGGGCCAGGAATAAATAAAGGGGCGGGGCTTGGAACAATGGCGAGTCAACTGCCACCTGGCGGCCGGGCAGCGCATATAAACGCGGGTTTTTCAAAAAATAAAAGCGCTCCAGCGTTTGGACTTGCATTATATTCTGCAGAAATTTACTAAACCATCATTATCCATGTGCTCTCTGCGAACCTTTATATGTAATATGCAAATAAATATTTCCTTTACTTCGCATTTCAATGCTACGCGCAACTTTCTTCCAAACCGACACGAGGCGATATTATTATATAATTACATATACATGTATAATTATATAATATGCAAGCCTCGAAACTTGAACTCGCAGCGAAGCTCGCGGGCCGACATCGAAAATGCAATACGGCGAGCATTTTGCAAATGGTCGCCGCTTGCATTTTAATTTTCCGTGTTCCGTCATCTCCGAATTCAAAATCCGGGTGTTACGCGGCCACGTCGAAAAATTTGTCGATCATGTCGCTGACCATCGTCGGGGTGTAGCGGATGTACTTCTCCTTGTGTTTGGTGAAGGCCATGTCGGTGTACCTAGGTGTAGAGGGATATCGTTATTTCCTCGCTAATGGTCGAAACATGTTTTTGTTACATGTTCGATCCTTTTAACATTTTCTCCAACAGTCCCTTTAGGGTGTCACAATTTTTTCTTGTCAAATTTACGACATTTTTGGAACTTTTCGTATACCATATACTCACTTATCGTAAAACCTATTGTAGTTGGGCAAGATGTACTCCTTGTTCTCTCGCTTCAGGCCCTCTCTCAGCTCGACGTCCGGTATTGCGTAGCCCTTCTGTATCTTGAAAATGTCCTCCATTTCCTTGTTGAAGCCCTGAAAAGCACGAAGCGTTGTCATGAAACACGACGCGTGACACGCATCTCTGCCGCATTGCTTTACCTACCGTGAACTTGTCTTTGATGTTCTGCTTGTCTTTATCCTTGAGCTGAAACAAGCGGGAACAAGAACAGTTGTTTGAAGACTGCGAAGGAGTGCTCAAAAACAGGGAAATAGTAATACGATTTAAAAAAGTTCACCTTTTGCTGCCCTGGCGATATGGCGAGAGGTCGATCGACTTCCGTCACGTAGTGCATGACCCGACTCCAGCTGAAGATAAAAAATGTTTTTCATTAAAACAATGTAATATGGCTATTTTTATTTCACAATTCATCACCTTTACATTTTTTCTCTAAAGTTTCTTATTTTTCTCAAATTTCATACAATAATTTCCGTAATTCTGGTTAACATGTTCATTTCAAGCTAAAAATAATTATAATAAATGCATCTTAAAATCGTTCATTTCAATACCTGCATTTGTTAAAATAACTTTAATGAAAGCAATTATTCAATAAATAAACTTCCTGTCAATAATTTTATTACATGAAATTTTTAAATAATTTCACCAAAACCACTTTTTCCATCAATTTATAAATACGCATTTTTAAAATGACTTCAATGTAAACATTTTTCTAGCAATAAATTCAATAAATGCACTGTCTATCTAACAATAATTTCAATAAATGCATTTTCCATCTAACAATAATTGGTGCGTTTTTTTTCTATCAATTTCACCAAATGCATTTTTAACAAATAATTTTAATAAAAGTATTTTCCTATCCACAATTTCTCTAGCTGCATTTTTTGCTATTGTACTAATTTCCTTTCTATTACATACCTTTGAGAATACAATCGTTTGGCTTCCAAAATCTGGTCCGTGTAGTGAAGTTCCACGTCGGGCGAGCTGAGCTTCGTGATTTCCAAGATGCCGCTTCTGCAACCGAGACCAATCGGGTGTTACGTCTCGCGCAGTCGTTTTCCTCGAATAAAATAACGAAAAGCTAACCTTTGCAGCGTTTTCAGGATGTAGTGGAGGTTGTTCAGCCTGAACACAGCCTTCAAGTAGGGATCGCTGTACATCTCACACTTGGACATGAGCGTCAGACCCAAGGCCGAGAGCACGCGAACTTCAATGAATTAGGAAACTCGATAAATAATAAGAAACGCGTTTGAATTTATGATGCTACAACCAAAAACTCACTGATGTAAACCGCCAACGCCACCATGCTCCGGTCCCTTTCCGGCAGGTTCACCAAATGCGACCTAAACGTCGGATCTGGAAAGAAAGATCCGTTAATTAAATTTTAGGTTAAATTACTGCATTCTGCATCAATTTAATCGCAGTTTTTACCATCGACAAATACGCTGCCCACGGTTTCACCATACTCCTTCAGCTGTTCGAGGAATATCATGGCCTAAAAAAAGATGCAATTCACAGATAAAAAAAACCTTTTTTTTGGATTTAACGAGCATTCACTTCACGCCGAACTTGGCTGCTCACATTGCTGGTTAACTCGTGCACGGTGCCATCTTTCGGCATCTGCCTGTCCAGATCGTTTTTCACGCTGTCCATGAAGTCCTCCAGTGCTTTGATGCCCTAGGAGTGTGTTAAAACCAAGAGCAATTAGAGGAAATCGCATTACCAATTTAGTTTTACGAAATACGTTAAATTGAATACCGTTCCGCTTAGGGTGTAGATGAACAAGTTGAGCTTGGAGATAATATCCTCTCTGCTTTCCTGTTTGAAAAAAGAAAAGTGCTCGCATGGTTTACCGCACAGACAATACAAGTCTATTTTTTCGAAACTTTAACTCGATTATTCGAAAATGTGGACTAGAAGTTCGTCACGTCCTCACCGGCAAAATGACTTCGAACTCTGGTTTCAGCGTCCTCAAGTGCTTCAGAATGGGGAATATCATCAGGGTCGATAGAAAGTCGTGCTTGCTCGCGCACTTTTTGGCCCGGGTGGCGATATTCTTCAACGGTGAAAAACAGGGATAGGTAAATTCTCCTCGGTTCAGAGCTGATCAATGACCGGCAAAAATATCGGTACCTCTCCTTCCTGGATGATCATTTCCAGAGAGGCCTGGTATATGCGCTCGAAGATCAGCTTCCAGTGATGCTTGGGTATGATCTGCTCCATCAGTTTAAGCTCGCACTAAAGAAACGGTTAGGCGGATGAACTCGCCGGCTTCGATTTCAACAGAGCCGTTAAATGCCAAAAAAGCTTGTTTGCGCGAACCTGCATCAGTTTACACAATGCCGTCATCGACGACAGGTAGTATTCCACATCCAGATCGATGTTCTCATCGCGCAGCTCGAAAAAGGAGCCCTGCCTCCTGTGTCCGAGAGCTGTTCAATGGAAACCAGAGTCAAAACGACTTTCGGACAAAAACATAACTTGCTACATGACAAAAGGCAGAGAGCAGACTCACGTATTCCTGTCGCATGCTCGACGCTCTGCGAGTATTTGATAACAGTCGAGGTCGCCTTTTTCATCAACCTTTTAAAAAGTAGGAAAAATAAAGACACGCTGAATAAAGCAACAAACTGTCTTCTAAAGAAACCAGCCCAATCATGATTCTGCTTCATCAGCACAGACATTAGTACTTTTTGGACCTTTTATTATATGCTCACCACCTATGCTGCTATATTTTCTAGATCCATACTTACACAATTTCACTAATACATAATAAAAGTAGTGGTAGGGTCGCATAAGCCTAGTTTTTTTAATAGACGGTGCTATACTACCTCTTAATATGTGTAAATTGGAAGTGATTGGGTCACTTAATTTAACCTATGAACTTACACTTGTTGCAAGCGTTTCGAAGTCTTCCGCGTGGGCGTCTCCTTCAGCCTGCTTCTAGTCTGTAAAGACAAGGATGCGATCAAAGACCGAACGAGCGTCGGGTGCTCCAAATGTAATAACCTAACGAGGAGCTTACCATCGCAGGCGATCCATGGGCGACCAGCGTTGCCGCGCTGGCGTTCATTGCTGAACCCCTTCCCCCGCTGGAGGACTTCTGGAAATCTCTGAATCTATCAAAGCGACAAGGAAAAACAACATTCAGAGAAATAGCGGAAAAATCTTCAACGAGGAGAAGCCGATCAGAGTTTGCAAACGTCACCCTTGCAAAGACCGCAGCAAAATGTTGGAGCGTATCGTGGCGTAGACGGTCAGGTGATCGTCCCGGTCGTGCCTGGTCAGCCAAGTGGCGATGCAGATGAGCTCCTTCATCGCCTTCTCTGCAAGCTCAACACCGACACTTTGAGTTAAAACAATTTGAAAAATACAGATGAAGAGGTGCAAATGATAGCTCACCTTGCAACTGCTCGTTCAAAACTCTGTCGCTGTCCACCGCTAGCTCTAAACACATGAAAAACGCCAATGAAAACAGGAGAAAAAAGCACCGCGTTGTAAGTAATGTCGAAGGCGAAAAGTACCTTCGATGATGTCCAATATGAGAATGGGAGGTGTGGGTTTGCAATACCGGTTTAGCAGATCTCGAAAGTGCTTCTCGAGCGCTTCGCTGCCCAGGATGAAAAGCATTTTCTGCAAAAAAAACCTCGTCAGTGGAATTTGGTCTATACCCAAACAGCGACAGTCGAATAAGAAGGTGCCTACGAGGTTGTGCAGCTCCGGCGACTCGGGGTTGTTTTTCTCAAAGTATTTTATGGCGTGCTGGACGCATCCGATGCTCTTCAGATACTGGTCCGAGCTGTCCACGACCCTGAAACGACCACTTCGACTTTGTTAAAAATGCCATGATATGTGACCACGCATATGAGAAACTGACCCTTCCTTGATAGTTAGTTCTACTTCCTTGGTCACATTGTAGTAGTTTATTATATGATCCAAGGCATCCAGCGTCTTATCGATGTCTTTATAAATGCTAAGGTAAAGCTTTTCAAACACAATGAGTGCATTGTACATTATCTTCACAACAAGGATACTTTCTTGCCTGCGCTGCAAACTAGACGTATCGTGATACACCGGCAATATAGTCTCTTCCAGTTTTGCCAGGCGGTCTTCAAACGATATAAGGATGCCGGTCATTCCTTTGGTGAGTTGCTTACTCTTCTGGAGAGTTTCCTTCAGCGTGCTTAAACCAACGAGCTCCTTGAAAAACAAAGTCAAACGGAGGAATGTGAGGAAATACTTCCTGCGGATGCAAGAAAGTAACTGTAGCATATGAACCACAAATGGTCCAAAAAATTATTGAGTACAAATGATCAATTTTAGCCGGGAGATCAATTTAGTAGTATCGGGAGTATCAAAGACTCGCTGATGGAATTTTTTTTTACAAAACTATATCAACCTCCCCAGAAAGATGATGGGAGGAATATCTGAACGTTCCATAAGGTTCTAACATACCAGTAGTTTTCAAATTGGTTTAAATCGACCTAGAACAGGGAGAATTGCAAGGATTTGCTGTTTTATGCGGGCAATTCTTGCTTAATTTTACATTTCGGTTAAATCCGTAATCCCCTTAAGCAACTGCAATTGTCTAACATAAACACTGCAGGGTTATTTTACCAGTTTGAAATCACACATGACAGTTGACTTGGCAATTTAGTAGGTCCTAAAAAATTTTGCACAACCTTTCAGACGGAATTTAGGGGAGAAACAGGGGCACGCTGAAACGTTTTTTGCATTCAAATGCATTCAATGCAAAATGTTGCTTGTGAGGTGCATTGACACACTGCTCCAATATGTCCCACAAAAATGTTTCAACGTGCATCATGTCTTGTTTTCAACCTCTCGAATTTTAGGTCTCAAATGCAAAAGGTTTTTTGCGTCTGGAATGAAAATGACAGCTATAGTCACATATTTTTTTAGTAAGTTACAGGACAAACTGAATGGGCATCAGAAGCATTTGTCTGAACGCTGCAAATGTTAGTCAACAACATGTAAAAACCATTAGGGGATTAGGGGTGTAACCAAAATGTAAAATCAGGCAAGAATTGCCCACATAAGACTACAAATCCTTGCAATTCTCCCTGTGCAATTTAACCAATTTGAAAACCACTGGGAAGGGAATTCGATTGTATATATCAAAATGTGACTAAAACTTTGGAAGAAATCTGGATTTCATGAGCAATTACTACACTGTACAAAGCATATTTTTGACATTCGAATTCCTCAGCTGTTTCCCATTAATTTAATCCGCGTTTTTATAAATTATCGCGGTGACATGCTCACCATCTGCAGTTTGGACTCGATTTCTTCCTTCCTCGCCAAGCGATCCCTGCAATCGACCTCCCCTTTTCCAATCATACTGACACTTGATAAGATTATTTTATATCGCTAATGAAATCATCGAAAATTTCCAGGCGTAAATTATAGAATGGCAGACGACAGGCCGTTCCAAAACGGCCGATGGCAGAAGCGCCTTTTATTTTATCACTACAGGGCGTCCGAAAAGGCTTCACCTGCAAAAAGAAAAACAATATCGCATTCCAAACAATTCACGAATTGAACTTTTAAAAACAAAATTGGGAAAAAACGAGTTGAACGTGTATTTCTCTGAAACTGTGTGTGCGAGCAAGCTTTCGGTGGAAAGCAACAAACGCGCAGCAACATGCCCACCAAGGGCTCCGTAAGCAGGAATGCCCCTTGGAGACTCCGTACTTTTCGAAATGGTGGCAACTCAATATGGCCAAATTTTGAATTACAATTTGTTCAACTATTTATGAAATACCAATTTAACTGCAGTACAGCTGCAATTATTTGGAGTCAAAACGGAGGCTTTCCAGTGTTCAGATTTTTAGTTGGCATAAAAAATGTTGGGGTTGAAATCCATTATTTTGTGACCAAGTTTTGGAAAATATGGAAAAAAAGGCTTATTTTGAAAAAAAAATGCTGGTGGTCAAATAAATCCATTGTTTTGTCGTCTTCGTTGTCATGGAATTCACTGCTTTTCAATTAAAATGCAAGTCTTTAATCGACACTGATTGTCAAACCTATCGCTGCCCTACTGACAAACCACTGGCAAGCTTTACAGAAATGTCGCAGCTAGGCTCGATAGCAAATTGTAAAATTCACTGTAGAAATCAATTCCAGACATAGGGTGGAAGCATTTTCGATTCAGTTCAATTGGTTCGATGCTGAAAAGACAATTTCAAATAACATTACAGCCGAGCGCATCTTCGGAGTCTCTAAATGCTGAATCTGATGAAACACCACTGAAATATAAATAGGTGGATAACGAAAATAGTCACAAATTTTTAAATTATTACACCCATCATCAGGTTACGGGTTGTACGGGAAAGTAATTAATGTTCAACCATTTCTATTATTCTCATTTCAAAGGAAACAAATTGTACGGTTGAACGAAACTTTGCATGCTGAAATGCAGAAAATATCACCAGGGCCAAATTTCATAAAAAAATGATGAGTGTGAGTTGATGCCTACATTATTTGCTATTGCGATTCTGTTTCATCAGCACAAAACGTTGTAAGCGATATCAGAAGCACCTGTGAGTACTTTTTGGACATTTTATTATACGCACTCCGCTATATTTTCTCGATCAATACTCTCGCAATTTCGATAATTGAATTGTTTTGAATTTTCAGGTTTCAGAAATAAGCCACCAGATGGTTTGACATGTTTAGTGAATAGGATCCGTACTACCCCTCAACCGCTTACGTATTAGTGAAATTGTCAGAGTATAGATAGAGAAAATACAGCACCAAATTTGGATAGCATAAACAGGGTTCCCCAGAAACTCAATTTTCAACCTCACTGACTTTCCAGGTTTACAGAAAAATTTCCTGACAATTACAAATGCGAAAATATGCCATTTATAAACATGAGGCGAACACAAACTTCAATAAGAAACGCGCACATGTTAATAAAATACTTTAGATTATGTTTAAAAAAAATTAGATATTTTTTTCAAATTTACAATCTCATCATTGAACTCTTCCACAGAATTGTTTGCTTCAACTGACAGCTTGAATTTCTTGACTTCTGTGTCGAAATTTGTTAAATTTCATTGGCTTTTTTCAAATAAAGGTCTGGGGGAACCCTGATATAAGCTTAATAAATGTCGCTTACTATATTCATTTGTCCTGATGAATCATTTTATCACTGTGGGAACAGGGCTGATGTTCTGAGCACATGCTCCCATAACAACTTCAGGCTGTTTTACAGTAAATTAATTAACAATTTTTTTGAATTATTTTTTACTCGGACTCCGTCTCCTTTTCAATTCTTCCATTTAGTAGCATCAATTACAGCCCGACGAAGGCAGCTTCAATTTTCGGAGCTGCCGAAATGCAATTTCCTTCCTGGCGACACTGGACGGGGTTGGCACGTCTCATTTCCGCTTTACCCAGCTGATGCTCGACGTGTGCACCAGCTCGCCGAGGGCTGGGAAGCTGTCCAGGCCGTGGCCGGCCTCGTGCGCGCGGAAGTCCCCGGCGGCCAGCACCTGCTGGCACGAAGCGCAGACCATGAAGGGCGCGGCCTGGCCGGCCGCGCCGTGCACGGCGAGCAGCTCCTGCTGCCGGCCGATGTCGGGCAGCAGCGCCAGCAGCTCGGGGAAGACGGCGGCGAAGGCCGGCCGCCCCATCAGCTCCACGCACTGCTGGTAGTAGTCGGCTGCCGCAAGGGCGCCCGTGCGGAAGCCGGCGGAGATGTCCTTGAAGCGGCCGAAGGCGGCCTCGTCGCCGCCCAGCGCGCCGCGCAGCCGTTCGGCCAGCTCCCGGTTGCGCCGCTGCGCGTCCTCGGGCTGCGCGTACGCGCGGCTGGGCACGGGCGCGGCCGGGAACGAGAACTCCGTGGCCGGCTGCAGGGCGCCGAAGCCCGGGGGCGGCTTCTTCTCCGGAATGATGGTCGGCGCGAAGCCGGGCGGCGGCCGGCCGGCCAGCTTGCCGAACCCGGGCGGGGCGCCCAGGTCGGGAAAGTCGCTGTCGGTGAACGCCGTCACTCCGTTCTGCTGGCCGTTCCTCGCGTTCTCCTTCTGAACCTCCTTCGTGGTGGCGGTGATCCTCGCGGCCGGCACCGCCAGGGGCTCCACCTTCAGCTCGGTCCGCCGCTTGACGGGCGCCGCGCGCCTCGGCTCCAGGCCGGGAAAGTCGTCCGCGCAGAACGCCTGCTTCTTCTCTGCCGGCTGCGGCTTCTCCGCGTCCCTGGCGGTGGGCGCCACGGCCTCCAGCCTGAGCTCCGCGCGCTTGATTTTTTTGTCCTGCCCTTCTGCCGCGTCGTTTCCGTCGTTCTTGGGACCGTTCTTCACCTTGTTGTTGTCCGAGCTGGCAGCTCCGTTGGTCGCATTTTCCGTATCACCGGCCTTTTTCTTTTTCTTGGTTTTGGTCGCGGACAGCGGCGGCGGCGTCCCGTTCTTTGCGGACGTCCTCTCCGAAGGATCGGGCTTGGCCTTCGTCGGCGCTTTCTCCGACGGTTCGGGCTTATCCTTCGACGGCGCGGCCCTCCACGAGTTCTTCGTCGACGGCTCGCTGCCGTTTCTGGGCTGTTCGCTGTTGCTTCTGGGCGGCTCCTTCTTGAGCCGCGGGGGTGGTGTTGAGCGGCCGGCCAGGGAGGGGAAGTCCTCGTCTAGGGTGAGCTCGGTGAGCCTTGCCTCCACGGGCGGCGACTTCGACTTGGCCGCCTTGCCCTTCTTCAGCACGTACCATCCGCCGTCCGTCTTCGGCAGCCCGTCCGCAAAATCAGGTGGCCGGGGCTGCTTCTGGTCGGCGGGCGGAGGCTCACGGGCGTTCGGCTCGGACCTGGGCTGCACGGAGGCGGGCGGGTTGATGAAGGTTATGTTCTGGCTGCTGGCCATGCGCGTGACCACGGGCTGCCTTTCGGGTGGTTTGCTCGGCCTGCTGGGTGGCTCCACGGCCTTCTGCTTGTGGTCCACCTGGATGGACACCTTGGGCGCAGCCCTCTGCTTCTTCGTGCCGAGCAGGCCCGGGAATTCGTCCTGGCTGTTCAGCTTCACCGTCAGCGTGTTCCTGGAGACGGAGCTCTGGGCCGGCGCCTGGCTGGACGTCAGCGACAGCGTGGCCGAGCCGGACGTGCCCCACGTGTTGCTGCCCTTGAACTTGGAGGCGATCTTCGATGGGGCCGGGGCCTTTGCCGAATGGAGGGCCGGGAACTCCTCGTCGCCCAGCCCGCTGCCGACGGTGAAGCGGTTTATCTTGGCCAGCTTCCTCGCAAGGGTGTCCGGGGTCGAGCCGGTCGTCGGCGCTGTGCCCGAAGACGAGGCCCGGCTGACGCCGTTGGCCGCCAGACCCAGCACCGGAAAGTCCTGGCTGCTGTTCATGTTGATGTTGGGCGACGCCACGGCTGGGTTCTGGGCCACGCTGACCGGTTCCGAGGTTCCGTCGCCGTCGTCGTATCTACAAGTTGAAAAACTTTCGGTGAGATCGCGGGTATGGCAGTTCGCACACCAAACTGGCAAATGTCGGACAGAGAATTTGTCAGTATACATCGCTTGCTGGCAATTCGTCGGCATCAGATGGCATTAGTCCAGTTTTGTCAAAAATAATATTTTGCTGCCATGTCTTATGTCCGTATCTAGTATGAACAAGCCAGGAATTTCCGAAACGAAATCTACTTATGTCCGTACCATAGAAAGCATTCCAAACATTGCTGAAAATGGCTCAGTAAATGTCCATTTCTTTTAATGTAAAACAAAACATGAGAAAAAATCTAAAGATGTTCTGCACACCTAACTAACATTAGTGTTTTGTGAATTAGGCCATTTGCATTTGAAGCCGACGCTATGCTAGCATCTGATAGAGGGAATTTGTCAATTTGGGACGGCTGAGCCACCACAATTCGTACGCCGATGCTTACCTCGAACTATAGGACTGCGGATAATCTCTAGCTGCCCCTCCTCGGTGAGAATTTCCGTACCCACCACCTCCGCCGCGTCTTCTCCCTCTTCTCGAACTCGAATCGTCGGCGTCGAAGTAGCCCCTGGACGGAATATCTTTGGGAGAGGAAAAGATGAAATGACGATTGTCATGAAAACAGTCCGAAGACGAAATATAAGGAAATGACATCCAAAGGACCTAGGGGGAAACAATGCTAACAAATGAAAACGCGGTCAAAATCTCACCTTCGGAATTGCCAGCGCCCCGCGGGGCGATCGAGAACTCCAGCTCCAAAGTCCTGGCCTGTTTCGATTGGGCTTTGGTTAAGCCCTTGTTGTGGACAGTGGCTCGATGGGCCTTCAAGTCTATCTCGCTGCGGAACGCGGTCGTGAACTTCTCGTTCAGACACTCTCCCTCTTCGCAAAGGAAGTGCTCAGCTCGGAAATGCTTTCGCAGGTATTCATAATCACTACAGAAAAGAAAGAGTGACGCGAAATATAAAAACCTACTTCTCAACCAACACTATTTCCAGGTTTCGGGAATCCGCAGCACCCTGCCGAACACAAAACGCACCTGTAGTAGTGATGGTGTCCGTCCGTGTCGCAGAAGTGACAGAAGAAGTGCTCGCGTCTCAGGTGCCGAAACAGTTCGTCGTCGTCCAGAAAGCGGTCGTTGCAGAACTCGCAGAGGGGGTGACCACGATGCGACGTGTCGTCCACGTCGCCGCGGCGCCGGTGGGTGGCCAGCTCCTGCCGGGTGTAGCACTTGCGTTCGCCCGTGAATATCTGCATGACATGGGTGAAAAACGCAGAAGTTAAAGGAGGGTGTTCGCATAAGCGGCACAAAGCACGAAAGATGCTGAACAGGTTGTTTGAAGAAAAAACCACTTTTGCGGCAGGTTTTCGGACGAATGCTCACCAGAAGATGTTTGATGCATATGTCGCAGAAGAACAGCTCATGCGTTTTCCTCACGTGGTCTTTTAGGGCCACGAACGTGGCGAAGGACGGCTCGTTCTCGCAGATGTGGCACCTGTGCTCCAGGAGCTTGCAGTGGGCCTGCCGCACGCTCGCGTCTTCAAAGTACAGGTTGTACTTTCGGTCCCTGAGCGGAAACGACATGTTCGCCACGTCTGCATACTGCCTCCGGTTTTTGACAAACAAAATCTGCAAGCAGAAACGACGGTCAGTTTTACACCCAATTACACCAAACTCATAACTCATAACTCAAAACATATAACTGACAGCGATTTTTGGTCTATTGTTCGGTTTATGTTGCGAGTTACTCTCGTTTGTCAGCTAACTGACAGGGACTCCCCTTCAAGGCCATAGCTGCAGAGATCCAAACTTGCCATGTTAGCCCCAGACAATACGGATCCACCCATTAACTGTTATTACAATGCTGGCGAAATTAGTTATAGTCTGGGTTTAACATGGCAATTGAGTGATACAGTTGAACCTCGTTTAACGAATTGCATGGGACCACCAAAATTAGTTCGTTATATCAGTAGCCTTAAAAATATGAGTTTTAAAAATAAATTGTATTTATACTTGCGTAACATTTTTTGTGCAGTATGATACAACTTTTCTGAGGTCACAGAGTGGTGATTTATTTGAAATAAATCTGTCATTGAAAATCGTTTATTATTTCTTTCACAACATTTCTCCTAAGTGTCCAAAAGTGTAAAAAGTCTGAATGAGAAGGAAGTCGAAATTTTATTCAGACACTTGACTACCCTGCACACCTACGAGTAAAAGTTGTTTGAAATAATGTTTTTTGAAGATTGTGCAAATACGTGTGCATATGGGACTGTCACACAACGGGAAGTTTGTCATCAGGTCATGACATCTTGGCAGCACCTTCTGTGTGCTGATAAATGGGTTTAGCCAGCGTTCTTCAAGTGATGTTCCGTAACCTTAGTGCGTGGGACCTCAAAAATCTGTTCGTTATAACCGATAACTCGTTTATCCAATTCGTTATAACGGTATAAATTAACATTATTTCTGCATAGGCAGTGACGGGGATTGGAAATACTGATCGCTTTAACAGCAATTCCTTATCAGCGAGTTCGTTATAACTAGGTTTGACCGTATCTCTATAAGTGGCCTAAAGTTACGCCTAAATTGACCAAAGTAACCTTGATTGACAGTATCGGGAATTATGCATTCATTTTATGGATGCATGGGGCCAAGTTGCCCCTCTGATGCTTCATTCACACATACAATTTTTGCACACGTACGGAGATAATTCTTTTCTTATGGAGGTTTTTGCCCAATAAAATGAAAAAAAATATACGTGGGCAAAAATTGCATGTGTGAATGAAGCATTAGTGTTGCTCATACGCCTGACAGCAGGGCAGGCCCACAGGAAAGGAGTTACCAATCATCATCATCCCTGATTTGAACTGAATTAGGTGGGGAGCCTGGACTTGGCATTGAAGGTGGGCACCAACTAACTGCCAACTGGGGTATGATCAGGGTTGCCACCGATTTTTCAAAACTGTCTTGCCTGACTTTTAGCAGCATAATCACAAATTTTGCCTGACTTAACCAACATTTTTGCCTGACTTTGCCTGACCTAAAAGTTAAACTTTTGTAACTCGATTACCGGAGATCTGAAAACAACTGCTTTAATACAAAACAATAAAATAAAACCAAACTTTTAATGCATTTGAAGATTTCGACTCGAACATTTTTCAGGGGATTTTCACTTTTACAAGGAAAATTTTTCACATTGTAGTTTCTGAATTTTTTCTTCAATAGCTGCTTCTTCTAAATCAGCAAGCTTTCTCGCACATTAGAACCTCTTAAAATTATTTCACACTTTCTCAATTTTGCCTGACTTTTCCTGACTTCAGCTCAATTTTGCCTGACTTTTCCAGATTTCAGGCCATTTTGCCTGACTTTGCAGGTCAGTGGCAACCCTGTATGATGGATGTATTGGTATCCGCCACCACATGGCACATATTTCGCCGACTTGTTCGGTCTCGTCCATGGCTGTAGTTGGGGAACCTATACAGGTTCCGAACCAGGTCGACTGGGAAGGGGTTGGCGACCGATTCTGGGGTAATCCCCGACAGGCTGCAGCATGGCCACGACGTCAAGGCCAGTCCTGGCAAGTTTGTGCCAGCGGGCCAACCGAGTTCCGCTGTTTTATGAGCCGCGGTGGCTTCGTGCGTGAGTGTGTGGGGGGTACTGTCTCTGGAGACCCTGTTTTTACCTTGGGCAGCTCCCTCCTGCATATGGGGCACTCGTTCTGGCGGCTGAGGACCCTCATGCGGGTGGCGCACTCGAAGCAGACCGGATGGTCGCACTCTCCGATGGCGTAAATGCTCACTTCGCGGCAGCACACCACGCAGTTGGTGTCGGCCAGCTCCTCGCTCGGTTTCTTCTCTCCTTCGCCGCTCATTTTCGGTGCTTTGTTGCTTTTACCTTCGCTCGGGAACGAGTCCTTTCCCTGCCTGACCTGACACCGTCTGCGATCCAACGTTGCGCAACTCGTACAGGAAGTTAACCGGAAGTGACGCGGCAGCGTGGCCGGACTGCGCGCACCCTATTGTCCCTAGCGCTCCCGCTACTGGACGTCCAGTTATAGGGGACAAAGTACGGAAGTCCCTATCTCGAAACTGGGTCACCGAACGAGTCACCCGAAATGTAAAAAAGCGGCAAATTTGAACGTGAGCAGCTACTAATGACATGGAGAAGCAGAAAAAAATTTTACACCCCAGATTAGTATTTTAATAATTTCATGATAAAAACTTGACGAAAAATATGCGAAACTAATTTTCAGCTGCCAAGCTCCGGGTAATTTACACGCATCAATAAAGAAAAAACACATTATGAGACTGACGAGCAAATTTCCCAACGAAACGCGTGATATTTTTGGTTCACTAATCGCTTAGCAGTACCGTGATACAAAATGCCATGAAAGATGATAACATCACTGCCAAATACAGTGGCGATCTAACTGTGAACGTTGCCACTGTATCTGGCAGTGATTTTGTGGATATATTTTCATGTTTTCATAAACTTGTACCATGGTAGTGCCGAAAATGCAGTGCTTTTGCTTCTTTTTGGCAGTACCGTGGTACTAAACGCGATTAAAATTCATGAAATCACTGTCGAAAACAGTGCTAATAAATTTGATATCGTAGCCACTTTATCTGGCAGTGATTTTGCATATATACATTATTTAGACGTTTTTATGACAACCTACCGGTTTACAATACACGTTCACATTACGTGACAGTTTGCTCACTTCTCAGGGTGCCTGAAACCTGATCACCACGAATCTGGTCACACCAACCCATGATTTACGGTGACTACACTCACTACAGTAGAACCTCTCTTAACTGATACTGTCTTAACTGATAACCTTCATAAGCTAACATCATTGGCCGGTCCCGAGCTCGTCGGAACCGGACTAATGATCCTGTCTAAACCAATAACCTGTCTAAACCAGTGGTCTAAACTGCACGTAACGCCCAGTCCCTACAGTATAAGTTTAGACAGCTTCCACTGTATTTCTATGTGAAACCATTGGACTTTATTCACAGGTTGATGAAGACTTATTCAGTGTGTGGGCACCCTAAATCCTGTTAACAAATAACAACGAAGAAGGTTACACACCATGACGCATCTCTTCACTGTGGACTTACGATAAAGGATCAAGTCGAGCTTTTCTGGCCCATCGATCCAGATGGTCCAATTTCCAAGCTACTTTCTTTTTTTCCATTGATAATTTTGGTTTGCTAGCTTCAATTCAATTCAACTCAGTACCCTATACTGTCAGTATTTTTAGTACCATGTAGTAGGGGGGTCTAGTCCATTAACCCAAGTTAAGTTCAAAGGGTACCACCATATTGTGGCGGACACAGTGACACTAATTCTTTCATTGTCGAAATGAATTTCTCGTAGCTATCCTTTGGAAGAGAATTCCAACGTCTGATGGCATACAAGAAATAGGAGCTTTTCCTGCATTTCCTGCAAATATTTAAAATTTGTACTCTTTAGGAACCTAAAGCTTTGGTTACATTAAGGTGGATGTCGACCAGTCCATCACCCCCGTTCGGCCAGCCCCAGCACCAGGGGTCGTAATACTCGAACGTTCCCATGCGCACCACTTACGTCGCACCCTGTACCGGCTGGCGCACGTGCCGCGGCGCAGCGCCACCTGGCGGCCGCGGCTGGAAGGGGGGCCAGTCGTTCGCCGAAGCGCTAGCCTTGACGTTGCTCGGAATACGCTCGGCGGCCATCGCGCTCGGGCTTCTCGGCCAAGCTGCTTCCGCCCTCGTCCGGCCTCTCGCTGTCCGTTCTCGCGGCGCTGGACTCGCCGGCCACGGCCACGGACGACGTTTAATGCCATCGGAAAGTGCGTCGTTGCAGGTCCGTTCGGTCCTTTGTGTGACGTCATAGTCGCCTTTTCTATTCCAAGATGAACGGCGGAGCGTACGGCGGCAAGGCGGCCGGGGTCCCCTTCGATCCGCTGCAGTTCATCCAGCGGCCCCAAGTCATCTTGAGACTGGTCAGCTGGGTAAGAAAAAACACCGCGCATTTTCATTTTAGGCCCGCGTTTGCAAATGGCCGACCGTTCTACCAAATGGAACGTTCGAAGGCGTGGAACGTCGCGTTCTTTTTTTCCTGCTTCCAAATTTGGAATGGGCGTTCGGGGAGCGCTGGGCCAGCCGGAGCGCTTTCGCCGCTCAGCCTGGCCGGCTATGGGCGGGGCTAGGGAGCGGCGGAAGAGCGCTCTCTTTGGCCAACGAGCCCTTGGCCGACATCTTGAATTGTTTTCATCTTCTAAAGAAGCGAAAAATTTTGCCCCAATTTTTGATGTTTATTCACGTTTTGACGTTTTTTATATGCCACGGCAGAAATGGATGATTGCGCGGTCGAGGTGAGGCTTAATTAGGTGGACTTGGCAACCGGGTCGCTTTACTCGACTGGGACACCCACTCCTCCTCCATCACGCTGACTGTGCGGCATGAAATAACGAAAAAATTTTACCCAAATAACAGTGGGAAAAATTTATGATTTTCATCCAATTAGTACGAAAATGCTTTGCTAGACTACGGAGGAAATCCGGGATCGAGTTTTACGTTTTCGCAAAATCGGGGTTTTCAAACTACGCCCTCCCTTTGAACCACAATGTTTGTTTGGTCGAAATTTAAACCAAAATGCTGTGGCAGTTTTCGTTTCAAGGTTGTCCAATTTACAGAAAATTTAATCGAAATGAATTTTAGCCCTAATTTTAATTTTAAAAACTCGAGTTTTGTATTTTCGCAAAATTGGGATTTTCAAACTACGCCCCCTTCCCCGAGTGACCGAATAAATGTTGAATTTAGCAGTTTTTACCAAAATCAATTTGAACCACAATGTTTGTTTGGTCGAAATTTTAACCAAAATCTGTGGCAGTTTTCGTTTCAAGGATGTCAAATTTACGGAAAATTTAATCGAAATAAATTTTAGCCGCAGTTTTCATTAGATGTCTAATTTAGTGAAACTGCTATCAAAGCGAATTTTAGTCCCATTTTTATTTAATAAACGTCGAATTCAGTGAAATGTTAACCAAATGAATTTTAGCCCCAATTTTAGTTTTTAAAACTCGAGTTTGACGACATTTTTATCCAAGTTGGCTCGAAAAATAATGAGTTTTAGCGCACTGCAGAAAAATCGTGTAATTAAATGACGAATTAAGAATTTTTACCCAAGTTAGCTATTTACCAATCCCCCCAACCCTCAAGATGTTGGGAAGATTTGGAGAAAACATTCTAGTGTGGGGATAGATCTAAAGAAATGGCGAACCGTTCAACGTTTCAAATTAGACAAACGGAATTACGTTTTGAAGGCGTTGGAATATGAAGAAAATGGCAGAAATTGAACATTAGGTTGGTGGAGAATAATGCGAAAATATGGCAATGTAAGAAATGCTATATAATTTTTGTCCATAATTAGCTTTCATAACGGATTTTAAGGGCTTTATATTGCTTTTAAAGGGAAGTTTTTTCATCATTTTCACTATTTGTTATTTCAGAAAATGTCATTTTGCAGCAGTTCGTAATTGTTAACGATTTGGGTCAAACGGGCCCCTTTAGTTTCTATAGGCTGGAGTCGTTGTTGTAATTTCCCTTGTCATGAAAGGCCTTGAATCAAACGTCAGTGGATGAAGCTCCCAATGGTTAATGCAACGGACTATGGGGATTAAACCACCAATTAAGCTATTTGGAGCTTGATGCAGTCGCCATAATTACAATTCATCACACTCCTATTGGTTCATTGGCGAAATTGTCTCCAAAGCGTCGTCTGGCATGGTCATTAAGTCACGGAGTTTTAATTAATCTCACTGTCGTTAAAAGTAATCCTGCATTAATCGTTGCTGACAAGATCTGGGCCCTAATTCATACATGTGGCAATTTGAGAATTTGTCAAATGTGAGCAGTTTGAGTTGAATTGTGTTTTGCAAACACATCACCGAGTGTCAGTACTAAATCAGTTGATAAAGCTCTTCATACTTCATGCCTCACATTCATTATATCAATCAAGCTTCATTCAATCAATTGGAAAAGTCAGGGAAATTTAACAAATCTCGACACCGAAGTCGAGAAACTCAAGCTGTCAATAGCAGCAAGAATTTCTGTGCAAGAGATCAATGACGAAATTATAAATCTGAAAAAAACTAATCGAAATTTGTTTTTAAATTGTTAAGTTTGAAATTTGTGTTTACCTCATGTTTATAAATAATCAACAATATAGCATTTCTTACATTGGCATATTTTCGCATTTTTAATGAACAGGAAATGTTTTTTAAACCTGGATAAGTCAGGGAGGTTGAAAATTGAATTTCTGGGGGAACCCTGTATCTGTGTTACTAAAATGCAGCATTTTTTAAAGTTATTTTTGCTGTGAATTAAATAATTAAGAAGTAATCGATAGGCCTATAAATCACCTGTGCAGCATTTTTTTAAAAAGAAATTTTGGGAAAATAAATCCAATCAGTGTTGGGAAATGAAAAGCTACCCCACATGCAAAAGAAATGTATTTCAAATGCATTTTGAAATACATCGCAAATTGTAAAATGTATTGCAAATGCATTTTTCTGAAAAATCTCCGCGATAAATGCATTTTTAAATGTGATTTCAAATGCATCGCAAATTGTAAAATGTATTGCAAATGCATTTTTCAGAAAAAGCTCCACGATAAATGCATTTTTAAATGTGAACAGAAATATATTTTACTAATGCATATTTCACAATGCATTTTATGCATTATGAAATACATTTATGTCTCAATCTACACGTATTGTAAAATGCATTTTGTGTTTGAAAGTTATTTTTTGCGACCAAAATACATTGTTTTCGATCCAACCTCGATAAAAATTTCCCTCTGTTGACATTGCTGCTTTGTTTTTATCGTTGTTTCGTTATTTTTAATCCTCGCATTTCGATATCGAGCAGAGTTTTTGGCAGCTCAACGAGCAAGGTGATTTCGTCGCCAACTATGGTGTCGTGCCCGAAAGCAGTTTTCGAGTCGTAAATTCACGCGCGATTTAAGCAAATGGCCGCCGTTTCTCATTCGGCCCCCCATGGCCCCCCTCTCCCCCTAAAACGCAGATTTGCGAAATGGCAATTTTGCGAAACCATGCAATCCAGCTTCCCCCTCGCTCTATATAGCTTTGGCCTTATCGATTCCTGCAATGTATTTTTTTCCCACGCAGTCGTCGTCAGCTGGCAGTTTCGCTAATGGATTCTGACGTCACCATCTGTGGCGCCATCTATGGACAGTTTCGCCAGTGCCAATCTGGTGTAAACCATGACTGGCTATTATGGGGATGAATCAGGTGGAATTAATTAAGATCCAGCTGGTGTTTGGCAAGCAGGCTATAAAATTACTTTATAGTAACACCATAAAAGGTGATCTCGTCTCATTGTAGATTTTTTTAGTTTGACAACTTGAGTAACTTGTCATGCTAACTGTCTACTTGTAATTTGTGTGTAATTTTGGGAGTTAATTTTCTGTTTAATTTTCTCTTAATGCAAAAAAATTATAGAAAATTAGGACAGAGAAGGACTCGCAGCAAATCCTGCATGCATTCCCCTGTAAATGCATGCCGTATCCGGCAACACTGGATGTAGCTCCGCCCTAATTTCCTTAATTTGTTGCCTTAAAAGAACATAAAGAAAAATTACAGTCCAAAATGAGACAAAAATGACAAGTGGGCAGGAAGCATGACTCGTTACGCATTGAACGCCCACCAGGGGCAGCACCATAGGTGGTGCACACACAGGTCGTTGTCACGCTGTCCGCCCCCTGCTGGACAAACAGTGGGTGAAACAAACAGGTGGAAATCATCCCCGATAACGCACCCAGGTCATAAAGCTATCTCGTTGCAAATAACATGAACCCCTGACCCCAAACGCCCCCTGGTTCAGTGCAAATAGCACAGTGGTCAATAAGCAGAATGTGGGAAAATGAAACCCCTTAGGAAACATTTGCCCAAAACAATATACAGTCCAATCTCGTTATAACGAATTACTGTTATAACGAACAGTATTTCCAATCCCGGTCACAGCCTACACAGAAATAATGTTAATTTCTACTGTTATAACGAATTGGATAAAACGAATTATCGGTTATAACGAAAACATTTTCGAGGTCCCATGCACAAAAGTTACGGAACATCACTTGAAAAACACTGGCTAAACCCATGTATCAGCATATAGAAGGTGCTGTCAAGATGTCATCGATGTGAAGACAGACTTCCCGTTTCGAGACAGTCCCATTTGCACATGTATTTGCACAATCTTCAAAAAACATTGTTTCAAATAACTTTTACTCGTAGGTGTGCAGGGTAGTTAAGTGTCCGAATGAAATTTCGACTTCCTTCTCATTCAGACTTTTGACACTTTTGGACACTTAAGAGAAATGTCGCGAAAGAAATAATAAACGATCTTCAATGAGAGAGTATTTCAAATAAATCACCACTCTGTGACCTCAGAAAAGTTGTATCATACTGCACAAAAAATGTTATGCAAGTATAAATACATTTTATTTTTAAAACTCGTATTTTTTCTGGCTACTGCTATAACGAACTACGGTTATAACGAACACATTGAGGTGGTCCCATGCAATTCGTTATAACGAGGTTCGACTGTACATAATAATACTTTCCAAACATTTTCCCCTAAGTCAAGAACGAGCGTAAACGTAAACGTAAACTGGGGGAGCAAAAATGCTGCAATTGCGCTTATCATGTTTGTACAGTACTTGCGTGGCACGTCATTCTGATGTTTTTGTTTAATTAACCATTTCGTTTGCTGCAATTTCAATGCATATTTTGCACATTTAATTTTTTTGCTGTAGATGCATTGAATTGGATTTGAATTGAGGGACGCTCCTGACCGCTCATAGGCTGGCAGGGATTGCCCGTCTGTTAGGGGCAGCCGGTAAATTTATTTTTGGGATAGGTCAGGTACGAAAACACAAAACCGGAAGCGGAAGTGCGCGCGGGTTGCACGTGCAGACGCTGGATGTCAACACGGTTAACCTCGTTCGCCGAAAGAATTGTTGGAAAGAATCGTCTTTCGTGTTATTTTCGCTGTTTCCCATTTTTTTATTATTCATTTATTTCGTTTTTATGCACGAGCGATGCGAGTCGAGATTTGACGAAGGACGAATTAAATCGAAACGGTCGTTCGGAGCGGCGTCGATTGCGCCCGAGTGACCCGAGTTACGACTTGCGTGGGCGCAAAAATCGATGCTGCAGTTTGGCCCAGCAGCGCCTCAGACGAGGACTGAGGGAGACAATGGCCGCCCCGATTAGGCCCCCTGGCGGCCTTATCAGCATTAAGGCCCATTGAAAAAGATTTTTTGCAATTTTGATAATTTTGGACAGATATGATAATTTCAAACTAGGCTAAATGTTTTAATTCAAAGTTTATATTGATAGTAAGTTCCCGCGCTATATAAAATGATAACACATTTCGTTTTTAAAATTTTTCCAGATATTCTTTATTTCGCCAACGACAGTAAATCTCTCATATTTCCATTCAGACGGCATGTGCTGCCATCTATCGCCCATAGAACGAAATAAGAGGTCAAAATTATCGTTTTTATTAATATCATATGCATTTCCATAAGTTGTCGAGAGCACATCCCAAAAAACGCGAGTCCCTGTTAATGTTTACGAAAAAATTATTTTCAGATGTTGATCAGGAAAGGAGAAATTGCGTTTGGTAATTTTATGCAGGGTGTCGCCGAAGTCACAACGCGTACTTTGGTGTAATTTTTTATTAGGCTGCCCCTAACCGCGGGCAATCACTGCCAGCCTGAGGACCTCGTTACGCCCATGGGGAAGGGGCAGCAGCTTTGACCATATATTTAACCCTGATTATTCAAATTGACGCGATGGGGTAATCTGTAGGGGGCGCCACGAGCGGCGACTGAATTGCAGCATTTGTAAACATAATAGTAATAGAGATTGAGCGGGGCAGGCCGCACACTCGTAAACGTAATTATCGATCAAGCGTGAATCGATATTGAATATTACGAGCGCACAGGAAGCGTTAGTATGAAAATGGAACGACGCAGTGGAAATGGAACGCGTTTCAAAAATTCAAATTCGAAAATTCGAATCGATTCTTTTTCACGAAGTGCACGCGCGCGCTCGCGTGGAGCCTGCACGTGGCGCGCAACCAAAATGGCGTCGCCAAGGCAATTAATTCAAAGTTAATTGAAAATGTCGAGTATGCAGCAGGAGTGCCTCACTCCCTCCAGTCTATTTGCCAGTTGGGTTTGACGTCGTATACGCGATTGAGCTTATCATCGCTAATTCCGATTTGATCCAGCTGCTTAGTTGGACGCATTTTTTTTTATCAATTTTTTTCTCTTTCCGAATGAGCGCGCAATGAATCCCAACTCGGAAGAGATGCATTAATTTAATTAATTTAACGGCGAAATCTGAATGTGACGCGTGTTCCCAACGAGTAGGAACGATTTGCGATCGTGCCCAAGACGCGCCGTAGAAATCCGACTTCTACAGGGTGTCCTAATGCGAGTGGGTGAAAAGTGGAGCATTTTTGGACACCCTGTATGCGTTGTAGCACCTTAAAAACGTGGGTAATTTTGGTGACGGAATTTTGGACACACTTCACTATGAAATCTTCACTATGCGGACACTGCGGGGTTCCTTCCTTCGGTAATTGTATAGAACCGTAAATAAGCAGGTATTTTGGGACACCCTGTAGGTGCCATTTTGTTCAATTCAATTCAATTCTATTTACATTCAGTAAACCGGATAGTTTGTAAGGGGTGCCCTACCGTTTGAGAGCCTTACGTAACGTATGTTGTGATTCTCGCGATCGAACATAGATGGCGCTGAGCTCTCGGTATACCGCCCAGGAACGGCTGAAGGGTCCTCGTGGTATTATCGATAAAGATGGTGGCGTAGAGTTGCCGTTCGGTCGAAATTGGGGCTTAGCGCATGGGTCGTTGGCTGTTCATCGATTTAGCGCCTTATATTCTGTTACGTCAATATTTGGCAGCGGACGACTCGCGACAGAGTGCGCGGAGCCACAACTCATTGGCTGCCATCCGGGCACTCGAGGACGTCAGCCATGGCTGTTTTCTAACACTGTTTGCCAAAAAGGCATCGCTGCAACCACTCACTTTGCTTAGCAAACATAATCCGCATTACGCGCCACGTGGGAAGCTTATGCCGGGAGTGTCGCGCTTATGCATGGCATAAGTCGACACTCCGGTGCGAGTCCGGTGGCACCGCGTTGATCTGCTCCTCGATGGTGCCACCTTCGCCATGCCCGGTGGTGAGCTCATTTGCATTACAGCGGGCCCAATTCGGTTGCGGTTGTGAAATTGTGACGTTTGGTTGTGGGCGGGGTGTCGGGTCCGTTTCCGTCGCGCGTTCTGAAAGGGCAACATGAATGCGTTGAAATGCCGCTTAACATATGGTTGCGCCATGATTTCCTTCACAACCAATTTTAGATCAGTCGAGTAGGTCATATTTGCCCGGTTATGGTCATCGTGACCTGAACGGGTTGTGAAACGGAAAAAAAACTCGCGCAACTTTCGGGACCCTGGCAGCGAGTTGTGAAATAACGAACGGACCGCGGGCACGCGAGCTACCATTGGTCGAAAGGACGAGCTCACGTCAAGCGGGCACGCAACCGCCAACCAGCTCGTCGGTGTCAAACTGCGCCTTGCATTTTTCTCCATCTCAGCGATTCCGACATCCAAGATGGCGACCGGGTTCCTTTTTCGAATTACACGTGCGCCCGCGCTTCGGGGATGCGCGTGCCGACGCTTCCGTCGGTCCGACACTTTGGGAGGAGCGAAAGACCCGATTGGTCGCCGCTTTATGGTGGCGGGCGCGGGGGAGGGGTCAGTTTCGAACCAGCCAATCAGAAATTGCAACCAGTTGTGGTTTCGGCATTTTCAAAACTCAGCCGTGTGCATGTTGGAGCGCCGTTACCCGGTCCATTTGCGAAGCGCAACACGGCACGTTGACGCAAGACGCAGTCGGTGGTGGGGGCGCTTCGTGTCGATGGATCCGCCAGGGGGCCTCGCTGTCTCTGATTCTGGAGTGGACTCGCACCGCAGAGCATGACGGTGGAGTTGGTTTGTGCATGGGCGTTCGCTGTCACTTCAGCACCGTGTTACGAGCGCACTATATTCGCTCCCAACTTACGGCAAACATTTGCATCGCCCGTAAAAATATGCGGCTTCCGACACCGAATATAAACTGCCGCAAATGCGGCTCGCGCTAAATTATGCGAATGGAACACACGCACGCGCTGTACCCTTGACATTTTTTATAGATTCATAAAAAGTGTATTAAGCCCTCGGGGGTAGGGTGCTCCTGCATTATTTAAAAAAAAAAAAATTTTCATTGTGATGCCGGCATGGCCAACCCACCCCCACCGGCAAACATGACGACGTAATATGTAAACGTTCTCTTTTGGACAGTCTGCTTTTGGACCACCCCCTATAGTTAACCCATGCCTAGTTAGGGGCTGTTCAAGCATTCATTTTCTAAAAATGAAATTTGGGGTTTAAATCCAGTGCATTTAAACAAAAATTGAGATTTGCATCAAAGTCACACATTTGCCACATTGGTCCAGATTTTGTTGTTGTAAATTACTGTTTATAATTTTCCTTTATGATTCTGGGGCGACCTTAGTTACAGTCGACCCCTTAATAGGGGGCGTTCGAGTAATGCCGAACCGCCACTTTTCCAAACATCGATTTGGGTTAAATCTTCATTGGCGGTCCACTTTTTCGAAATATTCCAGACAAAAATTTATTGATTTGAGTGTAGCTTCGATGAAAATATCGCTCAGTTGGTCATTTATCGGTCAAGGCCATCACCAAGGAGGTAGGGCTAAAAATGGATGAAACTGCACATGGCAGGTACATGTGCATGGACAGAGTAAAAACACACAATTGGAGGACAAAAACAAAAAGCACCTGCTCATCGATCGATCATCGATTGGTCTTTTTTGTCGTTAAGAAATTGCCCCCAACAAACAAGACAGACAAACGTCGTTTAAGGCGATTTCGAATGTGGGCCTCTTATTTCGGCAATTTAGCCAAGGGGGGGCGGGGGTGCCTAGGGCGCCTGGAATATCGATTCCCCAGCGGCCAAGTCCATCTTGAAAGCCTCTGCACTCAACCAGCGACGACAGTGGCGCCCCCTGGTTTCACAGGCGCGGGGGAGGCGCCGGAAGTGGATCCCCCCGCGAGGGTCGCTCGAAACTGCGTTTAAAGTGGGTGTCTCCTAATACCCCCTCCCGCTTCTCCTAAATCCCCTAGTAAACGGATGTGGTGAATCTATCTCCTACTGTCCTCTTCACCGTCTCCCAGCTTCTCCTCCACCTCCTCTTCACTGTCTCCCTTTATCTCCTATACTGTCCTCTTCACTGTTATCTCCT